>FIZU01055030.1:0-11441 GCA_900064475.1 Pseudococcus longispinus
ATTTTAAAAAAGAATAAACTTTAATTTGAACTTAATCAGCGAAAACGTCTTGCGGTCTCTCGTCCCGTGGATGTCAACTACAGTTTTTTATCACGGACTCAGTCCATTTTATGTATATGGTCTAAGCATTTAACCCTCCGTTAGTCGCATCACTGTCTATCAGACCGGGTTGGTTGGCAACACTGTCCATCTGTTTTGTGAGTTGGAGGGGATCATTTATACGTGAAAAAAACACGATTTTAGGGTGTAAGTTGCATACCCATTTTTTGAAGGGGCGATTTTCTGAGGTGGTGACTTTTTGTATGTTGATTACCTCAACGAAATTATAGTCATTTTGTAGCTTTATTGTTCTCTATGGTGCACTCCCCCTCCCCTCGTTCAAGTATTTTCTAATTATCCGACAACTTAGATGATATGTATCGAGTGTGCAAACCATAGGCCTAATTTAAATTTTTTATTTTTTTAATTATTTCTTTTTTTCAAATCAGACGATGCGGCGAAAACCATCCTTGCAAAAAATATTGCCACGAAGAGTGCGGAGGATGTCCCGAATCCATGGAACGTACTCTACCGTGTGGACATAAGACTACCTTGAAGTGTTTCGTGGATTACCAAAATCATCCTTGTGAAGAAGAAATTAGCGTTGTTCTGGAACACTGTTCGCACGAAGTCAAGAAGAAATGTTTCGAACCGATGGATTCAGTCAAATGCACGTTTCCATGCAAAGACAGACTGGAATGTGGACATCAATGCGTTAGAAATTGCCACAAGACGAATGATCCTGATCATTTGAAAGTACGTGCTGTTATGTGTAGATCAACGAACCATTTGGATAATATAACCGATCTTGTTCTCTTTTTTATGTCGCAGTACAAATGTTATAAGCCTTGCGATAAAATAAACCTGGCATGCACCCAGCAGCATAAATGTAAAAAATCATGTCACGAAGATTGTGGAAAATGTCAAGTACTCGTTGACTTGACATTAAAATGCGGTCACGAGCTCAATCTTCCATGTTCAACCGATCTTGATAAGATGGAATGTCATTTTCCATGCAAAAGAAAATGTCAAGAATGTGGTGTCAATTGTCGAAAGAAATGTTACGAAGATTGCAAACCTTGCAGAAAGAAAGTTCGTATGGTCAATGCTCCAGAATTTCCAACCCAATTAAATAATTGAAAATTGAAATGTTTTGCACTTGTATAAATAGGTTACGAAAACTATACCAGATTGCGGCCATAAAAAGCAAATTGAATGTTCGATTGTTCCCGAACGAATATTATGCTCACGAAAATGTGAGCGTATTGCGCCTTGCGGCCACGAATGTAAATCTGTTTGCGGTAAAACATGCGGTACCGATCCATGTCTAGAAATAGTCAAGTCTAATTGCGTAGAAGCATTATGCGGACACGGATATGCCAATGTTCCCTGTTGGAGAAAAGACGAAGGTGAATAAATTGACATTTTTAAACTGATTATGTCCTTTTGTTATTTAATTGGCGTTGACGTTTTCTTTTTTCAAGCAATCGATGCGGAAGATTTGCTCGAATATTGCACCGAACCATGTAACGAGATGTTGAAATGCGGCGATCCTTGTACTGGAACTTGTGGCTCGTGTTGGCAAGGTCGTTTGCATAAAACCTGCGAACAAAAATGTGGCAATGTTTTGGTTTGCGGACACAGGTAGCTGAAATAATATTTTAATCAGTTTTTATAGAATAATAATTCGAATTTACGTATTTCAAAACAGTTGCACAAATCCTTGTCGAAACGTATGTCCACCGTGTCCCAAAAAATGTCAATATTCGTGCAAACATTCGAACTGTTCGAGATCCTGCGGAGTGCCTTGCGTTCATTGCAACGTAAGTTTCGTGAAGTCGATTTCAGTTGAAGTTACGATCGGATTTGTACTCATGGAAATTTTTTTAGGAAGAATGTGATTGGAAATGCTATCATTATCAATGCAGAAGAAAATGCGGCGATTTTTGCGACCGTCCGCCATGTTACAAGCCGTGTCGAAGGAAACTGAGGTGTAGGCACGATTGCATCGGATTTTGTGGAGAGCCTTGTCCTCCTAAATGTCGAATTTGTGACGAAGATGAAGTTAAAATGATTATATTTGGCCAGGAAGATGAAGACGATGCGCGGTAAGATCGTATTCTCGAACGTCTCCAAATATAGTTTGCTTTTCAGATCTTAAACGTTACGATTTTTTTATATTTTATAGATTCGTCCTGCTAGTAGACTGCGGACACTTCATTGAGTCTAGAGCTATGGACAAATACATTGACATGCCCGCCGAGAATAGAGAAATAGCTGTGAAAGTGTGTCCAATATGCAAAACAGCGATATCGAATACTTTGCGATATATGAATCAAGTGAAAAAGGTTTATTGGGATATTCACAACATCAAAAAGAAAATATATGGTGATGAGAGAGAGATGCAGCAACTTCGCCTAGAATTAATGCAGAAACTACAAAATCTGGATATGAAGAAGGTTCTTTTATATAGGCAAGGTAAAAATACGATATGTAATTTACTTGAGAAAATACGTTTCTAGTTTCTTCTGCATAGAATAAAATTTTTGTACCCCTTGGTAGCTTTTTACCTAATTTTAAGTCAACATACCTGATCATTTTTTAGCTTAAAATTGAAATCCGATCCTGATCAGTTCATTTTTGAAATAATCAAGTCGTTCGTTTACAAAATTTGTTACAGAATTACGGTTGATTCCTTCTACAGTGCTTGCGTACATGAAAAGATTACAGAAACGTGGCAAACAATCTTATATATCGAAACAAGCTTTAAGAGCCATGCATTTTTTCACCGATATGATTTCAAGCATCATTTCTCGTTCGGACGATCTAAAAAAATGTCCTTTAAGTGAAAAATTACGTATTTACAAAAGATTAGAATTCATATTGAAACGTACGAATCCGGAAGCACTTGTAATAAATATGCAACAAGTCGACGAAACGCAGAAAGAATTGAATAGGTATCATCGAATTGTAGACTACACTGCGTATTTGAACAAATCGGAATACCTGTGTAACCGAAAATCAGAAAATGTGATATCGATCGATGCTGATATCGTCGATATTTTGTTCGGACTGAAATGCTTCGATAACGAACAAGATGCTCGAATTGGTGGGCTTTTTGAAAAACTTCGTGAAGAAATGAAAACTTCTGATGCAGTCTCGCAAGAAGAAAAACGAATGATTCATGCGGCAATGGCGAAAGACTTTTATGGCGGTGTGAATAAGCAAGGACATTGGTTTACCTGCACCAAGGGACATTATTATTGTATTACCCAATGCGGCGGAGCGATGCAAGAAAGCAAATGTCCCGAATGTGGTGAAAAAATTGGTGGAAGAGATCACCGATACGTTCAAACTGCACGATTAGCTTTTGATATGGATGGTGCAACCAGACCTGCGTGGTCGAGCGGTGGTGATATGAGAAATTTTCAACTTGATTGATACCTTGAATATTTTTACAATAATTTTAAGTAATTTGATCTTCAATTAGGCTTATTTTAAAGTTCTGAATATTGTATTGGTACCTAATTCAATGTTTAATTAGAGCAATAGGTAGATGTCCAAGGTGTAAAGTGTCGAATTATTGGAATACCAATACTGTTACTAGAAACTAAGCAATTTTTATATTTTTGATTATTATTCCTATTATTTAGTAAACGAGCTGAAAAGTGAGCAATTTTGGTTTTTCAAAATCATTGATTGGATTTGTTTTGCGTAATTGTTTGGTTCTCTTATTTCATTTGTATGGAATAAAATAACGTTACCTATTTATGTGATATACTTTTTGTGGTACCTATTTGCAAAAAAAAAAAAAAGAAAACTATTTTATAAAAAAAAATGTGATTTTTTTGTGATAGAAAAATTGATTTAGATTATGTCTACCATTTATATACTATGTAAAACAAAATAATTTGCAATGCGTGCAGTGTACTTCAACATACGTAAATCTTATGGTGTATCTGAATGCTAGTTACACAGCTCAGTTCAGTCGTTTACGTTTCTTTTGTTTTTTAAATTATTTGTATAAGTCTTATCCATTTTATGCATTTTTTCTGATGTCTGTTATATGGCTCAGTTCATTCGTTGACTTCTTTTTTATGACTCACTTTATTCGTTTACTTTTTTTTAAATAGATATTTTGAAGGTCCACCTATTTTATATGTTTTCTTTACCTTATACGTAATTACTCGAGTTTGTATTTAAAAAATGTAGCACCAGATTAAAATAATAATTGCAAACTTGTTTCAATTCAATGAAAATTCGAATATTGCGTTCTTTTTTTTTGGTACGACCCTCTCCAAGCCCCCAAGTACCCTGAATTTTTCAAAAAAAAAGTGACAAAATCAAACAAGTCGAGCAGCATATTGTTTGTTGTGTTTTTGGTAACGCTGACTCTGTACAAAAAAATTATAAATTAAGGTACATACAAAGCAACATTGTGCTATAGAAATAAAATATATCACAAACGAATGTTTTCAACAAAAGTATAAAAAAACAAGCAAATAAACCAATATCATATGATTTATCAGTATAAAAATAGGAACTAACCGTTTTACATTGATTGTGGGAATTATTTTTCATATTTTATTTATCGTTGATATTGTCTTCTGGATTTCCACAACGCCAAAGTGTAGTGTTTATTAAAACGCTACAATGAATCAAAACAGGAACTAGTCGTTTTAAATTTCATTATGGAATATTACTTTTCATCTTTTCTTTATCTTTACTAGTTACTATATCAATATCAATATCGATATTTTGTCTTCTTAATTTAGATGGCACCAAAGCGTTTATAAAAACGCCTAGTAATAGTACACCTGCCATCGTAGAAGTAACGTAGATGTCTTCGAAATTTTCTGTCATGTATCGAAAAATATTTGTGAATATTATTCCAAAAATATGAGACCCCAATAGTAGACATGAAGATGATATGCATTCGGAAACTGGATATGAGATTTCTATTCCTAATTGTACTGCTACGGAATAATATCCAATTTGGGAAACACTGCAAAAATGAAAAAATACCTGTGTTTATAAATTAATTAATAAATAATAATCATATTTTAATAATAATAATCAAAATGAAAATAAATATATCGGTAAAAAAATAGTAGTTACAAGAAAAATACAGAATAGTGTGAATTGTGATACGCATGCGCACAATTATCCCCTCCCCTGTCATGCTACATCACGTCTTCAATGTAAACAAAAAAACAAAATGGTCGCCGCATTGTTATGTTTGTTTTGAGTTTGGTTTGGTATCTAATTCCAGTAATTCAACTTGATTCAACTTTTTTTGATGTATTTCGTTTTATTAATTAATTCGATAGATATTCAACTATCTATGCGTGTTGAACCCTATGTACTCACCCAATTAGAATACAGGTAACATAAACCAAAGCCAAATGATTGGAACGAATTGAGAAAATGAATGAGACCATGGCAATGACAGCAGTGAAATAGATACTCAAAGTCGTCTCTCTGTAAAAATCATACAACAATACGGTGAGTGATTCAACATTGACGTACATCAATTGATCCTAATTCAGTACTCACTTATACAAATGAGTTTTATCCAGGTAATATCCTGCCACAATCGACCCACAGATACCACTAAACATAATGAGTAGTCCGAGTATACCAACATGGTATTCTTGCCCCTGTTCAAAAATCGACAATCAATTACAGAAAATTCACTCCAGCACTTCTGGAGACCACTATCTTACCGGAAAATAATTCATGAATCTAGAATTGAACAGTGTCATGAAGGTATTAAACGTTCCGTCGCACATTCCATACGCTATCATCATCAAAACGAAGCCATTTTTTCGGAAAAGTATCCTTAGATCGTTGATAATATTACTCTGTTCGCTGGCTTTCTGTTGCATAGCATCTGCTGCACTTGGTGGACTCTTGGGTCGTTCTTTGAAAACTTGAAATGAATAAAACGACATTATTGGTGGAAATACTTTATCAATTGTATTGAATGAACTCTCGTATACTTACATATTAATACTGATATCATAATAGCGGTTGTTATAACTGCTATAATTGTATTTAGTAAAATTAATCTACTACGAATACCAGCTATTGTGGTATTTTCGACTATCAATGCCGGTAAATAGAATCCTACTGCTGTTCCTAGCTGTAAAAGTAATTTAAATCGATGATTATATTTCAGTTGTTCGTTTTCAACTCGTGTACCTTTCCGTTGACCATTTACCCACCTGATCACCAAAAACGGCCAGGGCGCAAGCAAACGATACTTCGTTCGAGCCGAACCATACTCCGGTAACTCTGGCAGCTAGACCGAATGCCAATACTTGAGATATAGCTGCCATCGATTGCCCAAATAACGCGAAAGCAAATCTGTCTTGGGCGAATGATGCGTAGAACTTGATCCATGTTCCTATACATAAGCCAGTGCTCGTGCATATCATGCTTTTTCGAATACCCTGTTCAGTAACGAATAGATAGATAAGTAATTTATAAACAAGAATCTTGAATATTTAACAATCGAATTTCTCCCCGAATGATATCTACCTACTTATTGTTTTCAACGTAGAGAATATCTTGTCTGAATCCCAGTTCAAAGTATTCAATTCAATTTTTTATATTTGTTATAGGTGTTGCTGACACGATGCACGACAAATGAAGAGAAATGATAGGTAGGTACTTACTATTTTCTCCAATAGCCATAAAGCAGGAAATATCAAAGGCAGGTAAGCCACCATGTATACGGTCATCGTCCAATCCACGGCGCTGGCTTCGACTTCGTAGTATTTAGACACGACGTTATTGATGATCACATAATGACCCCATTGAAACGAATTGGAAAACGTATAGAGGATGAAAATGCTCAAAATTAGCCATCTAATTTTGTATAATTTGTACTCTGGGATGAAGATCTTGGTGTCATTGCTTTTGGTCGCTGATGCATTTTTCAAGTCAGTCATTGTGGTTGTAAGATGATAATGGTTTCAGGCGAATTGATTGAATATTCGAATAATGTATGATGGTCTGATATTAATTGATTGCACTGTACTAAAATTATTTCGTTTTCGTCTCGAAAAATGTTCAAGTTGAAACTAGACTATTAGTACCATCAACGGAAACACGACTGAGCTTTTCAAAAAGGTATATTAAAATTGAAAACGTAGCCCAAGCTGAGGATTTATTGATAAAAATGCATGACTTGCATGGACGATGAAGCTCCCAAGTGGATAAATCGAGGAAGTGTCGAAATCGTTAATAAATTTGAATCCATTGGATCGACATGTGCCATACACGTGTCAAGTTGTCAATATTTTGGGGACACTTTGTTGTACAAATTCGCAATGTTTGACAACCGACTCGAGAGATTTGTTGTAAATTGTGATTGCGAACGTGATTGGTAAATGACTGATAAGAAAATTCGATGGTACCTAGTACCTACATATTTCTTTGAAGTGATTAGCAGTAAAAAAGGTGTGGTGCCTAGTTAATCTCATCATCTTTATACTTCGCGCTAATTACATACGTATCTATGACTGAGAGAGGAGAGACTTATGCACTCGTGGATGAAGCTTTGGAAAAAGTTCTGTTTCACTATATTTCACAAGACTGTGTCTTGTTCAATTTTTCACTTCATTAAGGGAAACGATGGCAGATTCTGTGCGGTGGGGAGAGGGGAAAAGAATGAAGTGACAAATTGTTTAACATCTCAAAAACTGTAATATTATAAAAAGAAACTGATCTATTGAAAAGTTGGTCTGAATTGGATTGGTACAAGATCACTTGAAAAGCATGTTAAAAATTGAAATATACGAGATTTTTTAAAAAAAATTCACAACAAATTTTTTCCAAGAAATCTAGGAGTTTTTTAACAGATTTTTAAAAGATTTTTTATAAAAAAATTTTAATAAGAAAATTTTATTTCTCATCAGTCATTAGAAATTTTTATGGAGAATTGTTTAGAAAAAAATCATGAAGATGTGATATTTGAAATTTTCTTGAAATTTTAAAAATCCAAAAAGTAATTTGAATTCTGAAAAATTTTCCAAGTCCAAAAAAGTCAGACAAAATATCTAAAAGTCATTGTAAAAGATTTTCGTAAGTGAATTTCGTAATAGAATTTTTTTAAAAAATTTTCGAAATCCAATTCAAGTACAAAAAATTAGTATAAATCTGAAAATTTTCTCAAATTCAAAAAAGCCCGACAAAATATCTAAAAGTCACCGTTGGGTAAAAAGCTGTCTGATAAAATGCCTGATTTGAGCATTCCTGAACTTTTTAAGTCTGCAAAGTTGAAATTTTCAGAGTCCAAAAATTCATTTAAGTTTTTAAAAATTTTCCAAGCCCAAAGAAGTCTGACAAAATGCCTGAAAGTCAGCGTAATATCCGAAATTTTCCAAATCCAAGAAGTCTGTTTGACAGAATATCGGAAAGTTGCCCTGATTTCTAAAATTTTTTCAGTTCAAAAAGCCTAAATTATTTGTCTGACAAAAAGTTTAAAAGTCAGGATTATCCCTGAAATTTTCCAAGTCCAAAAATAAAATTTAAAATTTTTTTCAAGCTCAAAAAATCCAAAGTGTTTCTCTGACAAAATGTCTAAAATATGTGAAAATCTGGAAAATGTTTTCTACTTCAAATAAATGTGACAAAATGTCAAAAGTCAGCGTGACGCAATTTTGTGATGTTTTTTACAGTTTTTGTCATCTCAAAAGCATATCTATGCTAAAAAACTTTGAAGGTATTTAATCCAGAATTTTTTCTAAGATTTCAGAGAAAAATTTTCAAAAAACCCGAAGAAAAATGAGAGATTGAAAAAAGTTTACGAGAATTTTTCTAACTATTTTCAAGATTTTTTTTAAAAAATTTGTTCAAAATCATTTTTCAAACAAAATTTTTTAGAAACGGTTTAAAAATAATTAAAAAAAAATTTTTTTAATTTAAAAAAAATATTTGAAAATTAAATTTTTTTTTTTTGAAAATTAAAATTTTTTTTGAAAATGAAAAAAATTGCGATTAAAAAACGACTTGTGTATTAGTTATGTTATCATGGATTTTTTTCTACTCGTAATTCAATTTTCATTGTCCTCAAATTACCTATATTTGTTGAAAAGAAATTCTTGTTTGAGTTGGTAGAAGTTGGGAAAAATAAAAGAATAAAATTTAATCAGAATTGTGATGCTTGGTTTCATTTGAGAACCGAATTTTGAATTGGTAGTTTTGGAAGACATGGTGCTGTGTACACAACACACATCGTTGAGTACTGTGTTCGATAAAAGAGTTACGATAATCAAAATTGTAATGCACTTCAACGCGACACCATAGACGAAACGATCATACGAAGAAAACAATATAAAAAGAGCCTGAAACATGATTCTAATTGAGACCATAAATAAACGTGAACTGGTAGCTGATTTCAATAACAGGAACGTGATCACGATTTATCATAAATAATTTCGATTTACTGGCGTCAAGTACTCGAATTGCACGTGCCAGGCGATGGGAATAAAAATCCAACCTGGGATGTTTGACAAAGGATTATTTTATGAATGAGTGAGAATTAACTTACTCCAGAAGTTCAACAGGTGTGCGAATTTTAGTTATGCTCCTCCTGAGTAGGTAAGTACCTAACGTTCTGTTGCTGTGTTGTATGTTTCTTTGGTTTCTTCATTTTCAGAATCATCAGGATTCAATTTTGAGAAGAAATTCCAAGGCAGAGGTGTTTATTGAAGATTTTCTCTCAGCGACTTCGTTTCCAAAAGATGTTTTCATACCAACAATTTTTTGTTTGCCATTATACAAGAATAAATTTCATTTTTTATGGATTCAATTATTTTACGTGGGTATTGATTTTATAAGTGATTATCTAGTGAGATTTTGCTGTTTTATGATCTATTTTATATGTACAGGGTGTTCTGGAAGGAGTGCATCGCCTTCAAAACAGAGATGTAGCCACACAAACCACATAAGTGTACGTTGGTCAACCTCAAAGTTTTTAGGGGACAAAGTAATGCACTAATAATAAATATTTTTCAAAACGTCGTAACTCCGCTGATAATATAGATAGGCAAATTTTTATCGAAACTTTTTTGTAGAACTTTTCAAGCTCACCAAAAGGAGTTATATTCATGTTTTGCTTAAATCCAAAATTGAAGGAGCTACAATGATTTGAAAATTTTTAGGCTTCATAACTCCTTCAATTTTCAGGTTATGCAAAATTTTGTATGAGTCATTTTTTGTTTAGCTTTTTGAGTTCTACAAAATGAGCTGATAATTTTTAGCATAACTGTGAAATTGAAGGCGCTACAACCATTGAAAAAATTAAAAATGACATCATTTTCTCAAAATTCAGTTTTTTCTTTTTAAAATTTGTTCAAAATGGTCTTTCATGTTTTCAATTTTAGACTTAGGCAAAATATTGTTGGCTCATAAGCATACAAATCTCTAAATCATTGTAACGCCTTCAATTTGCAAGTTAGACAAAACATGAATATAACTCATTCTTTAGAGCTTAAAAAGTTCTATAAAAAAGTTTCAGTAAAAATTTCCCTATCTATATTATCAACAAAGTTATGACGTTTTGAAAAAATTGCCATCATCAGTACATTACTTGTCCTTTCAAATCCTGAGGTAGGCAACCATGTATACAGTTATGTGGTTTCGGTAGCAGCATTTCTGGTATCAAGGCGGTGCATTCCTACCGAAACACCCAATATAATCTCCAATTTTTTTTGAAATCTCAAAAAAAGCGCGAAGTCGTGTAATTACTAAGGTGGTCCTTATTTTCGGCTTTTGATTTTTTTTTTTTGGTCTTACCTCATAAAATTGTAGCCATTCAAGTTTTATGAGAAAAAATTCCTTAATTTTTATTTTTCCTGCAAATAGATTTCAAGTGGTTCGTCGCCCCCCCCCCTCCACTATGAATAAAAATGCAAAAAATTACAGATTTTCCAACTTTACCCATTTGTTAATTCTAACCCATCAAAGTGTCTTCTTTTCATAAAAATTAATTCTTATTTTTATTTTTATTGATGCCTTGCAGCTGCCCCCCTCCTCGCCCCTATTCTATAAAAAAATGGCAAAACTAAAATAAATGAGCAAAATTTTCAAATTTAGGATTCAAAGTGTGAAATCCAATATTTGATTAGTTTTATATTTTAATAGATTTAAAAAATTAGATCATTTTCAAAGATTCAATTAGAGTTTTAAAAAAATTCAAAAAATAAATTTTTCAAATTGATTAAATTTTTTTAAGGTACCGATTCGCACCAAATAAATTGCGTTTCATTAAATTGCAGGGGATATTTTCAATTGCGTTTATTTTCAAATATTTAATAAAAATGGCAAGTGCAACGGGTTATTGGTATGTAGTATGACTACATGAAGTAAAAAAATCGAATGTGATCACCAGT
>FIZU01055048.1:0-11497 GCA_900064475.1 Pseudococcus longispinus
AAAAAAAAGGATCCGCGAATTTAGATCCGTGATCCGTGATCCGGATCCTTTTTCTGAACATGATTCGTAATCCGTGATTCGAATCATTTTTTTGAGCAGTGATCCGTAATCCGTGATTCGAATCAAATTTCGAAGATCCGTTGCAACCCTGCTTACGCAGTCCCTGCATACTTTTCGGTAAATGTATGTACTAGCACCATACTAGCTCTTCATTCAGTGCTCAGAAACCACGGAGGTGAAGGTAGAGGACTAGAGGTACTCACAACACATGGGGGTGAGGGTAAACGGAGGTGTTTTAGGAATTTTCGGAGGTAGGAAGTGGTGATGGAGGTACAATTGTCAATTCGATTTCCATAATTCAATAGACAAAATTTTTAATTCCCAAGAGTCTAAATCAGAGCTACCAACTACAAAATCAGTGTTGCCCGATTCAACAAATTTTATTAAATATTGGGAATTTAATATTCATATAGTTGCATGTTCGGTTTCGGGAATCCCTGAAATATTGCAGTTGCTTAGCCCGCTAACAATATTAAAGGCAGCGAGGTCGAAAAGAATGTTAATGTTAAATTTTTCAAAAAATATTTTTAAAACTTCTCAAAATATTTTTTTTAAGTAAATTTTTTTTTTTTGAAAAAACTTGAAAAACTTCTCCTGTAAAATTACGTTTTTGGTCGTATGGTCCCTTTTATTGGACACTGTCACATTTGTTCGTTAGTATTTTTAGTTACATTTTTTTATAGGAGGGGCATCCTTTTTGAGTAAAACTTCAAATAAAAAGTAAAAACATCTTTCGAATTTCTACGTAAAAACGACATCTTCAAACTTTCACGGAATCTTTAGAAGACTTGACCAAATCTCAAAAATGTCACTTTTAGTCTGGTTTTGTCGTGAGGAGAAATGGGTGGGGGGAGATGAGGGGGTTAAAGTGGCCAAAAATTTTTTTTTTTTTCGAAAACGATATGTGCTACTTTGGAGATGCGCAACTTTACTCCTCCGGAATCCACAAAGTTAGGATTTCGAAATCAGTGAGTCTGAATCATCACAGATGGGAATCCAGAATCAGAATCCTAGAATGAATAATTTAGAATCCAACGAAGATGATTCTAGAATCCATCAAAAATCTAGATTAGGATTCTTGATTTCTTGCCCAAATTTGAATTCTGGTTCTAATTGTAGTTTTTGGTTGATTTTAAATTCAATTACCGTCCAAATTACCTTGAGGTGAATGTAATTTACCGTCAATTACTATTGGGTGGAGGTAATTTACTATCAATTACAATCAGGTAAAGGTAATTTACCGCCAATTACCACACAATGGATTTTTTTGAAAACATGAATTCAAAATCCAGAATTCTAAAGAAGATAGAATCCAGAATTCTGATTCTGGTTCCGTGTTTCCGGAATAAAAATCCATCAATCAACATTTTCGGATTCCCTAGGATCTTTGGATCTAAAGATCCGGATCAATAATTTGAGATATGATCTATGACTTTTAGTTTTAAATTTTCTCAATTTCAAAAACAAATCCAAAAAAGATCCATTCAAATTTCATGCTATTAACCCTTAGTTAGGTATTCGTTCAAAGGTTAGCTTAAATTTGAAACAAAAAATGGAGAAAAGATTTCCGGATCTTGGATCTAAAGATCCATATTTTCAGGATCATTAAATCAAAGATCCTTAAAATTCGAGGATCTGATCTTTGGATCTATAGATCCGATGTTTTGTGTTGGATCTGATCTGGATCTATAAAAAAAAAATCACTCAAGTAATTTGGATCTGGATCTAAATTTTTTGGGGTGGATGTTTTGAGAGGTCAAAGGTTAAAATTTCATTTGGATGATTTTCAACTTGATTGGATCTCTGAAAGGGGGTTACCAAAATGACCCTTGGAAAGCTCAAAATGTCCATTTGACCTTGGAAAAGTGCTCGGAATTTTTTTCAAAAAATTCCAAAAATCACCCTTGATAATATCTTTGATCCTTGCAAGTTTGAAAAAATTCGGTTGAAACTGCCTAAAATAGTAATTTTTAACGAAAATCCACATTTAACCTCCCCAGAAGGGGTTAGGGTTGAGATATCGAGCTAAAAATTTTGTCACAGGGGTTTTAGACCATAAGGATCAACTTCCACTGGATAATTTAAAATTCTGTGCTCAGGGCCAAATCACCCCTATAAATCTGACTATGCTCTTTGCGAAAGTGATGACCTTTTCGATGAACTTTTGATTTTTCGCCCCTCCAATAAAACCAACTTCAGTTCGTCCCCGCTTCAGATATTATCCAAGATGAAAACTTATTACTTATGGCAAAATATAACTATTTATGATTCTACCGAACCCAAACTAATTTCTAGACGATCTCACACAGGTGAAAATTTACACCATGGCTAACATGAAAGTACATGTACTCGTACACCTCGGGTATACATATGTATAGATTACCTGTACATATAATTCAATTACCCAAATTACATCTTTCTAAAACGAGCAGCGATTTGATAAGAAAATATTCGTAATTAGAAACGGCTTGGCGGCGTATATGGCAATGAAACAGTAGAACTTGTTAACTTTCCACCTAGCTAAGTCTACGTAGACCTACCTATACGTATTATGAATTCTCGTACAGTATCAAATTATAAAAACTCAATATGTACAGTTAAAAAAACACGCTTTTAAGCGTGTTATTTTCTATAAAGAAACTAAATACCGCGCTCATACGAGCCTTTAATATAGTTGAAATCGACATGAAAAACAAGAGGTATAATTTCATCGCAGCTAAAAGCAACATCGGCTCGTAACAAAGAAACCCTCGCTAGGTGTTCGTCGGAAAACAATAAAACGATAACCAGAGTACATCTGTAACTTCCGAAAACAATCGTCCGCCCAATGATCCCACGATTTTCTTCCTCATACCTCTAGATACGGGCTTCATCGTATTATACCGCAATCCGCAATCTAATTACCGACTTGGTATGTTGTACGTACTCGTACATCGATGTACGAAATACGAATATATTATAACCACGCAACGATGGTAGATTGGGTGAAAAAAAAAAATGAAAGCCATACATCGGTGAACTTTGTACATTGGCAAAAAAAATTCGAACGTGAACCGGTCACGCGGTTTGTCGAAAAGTCAAGTTGATTGGTCGAATGAAAGTGGAACCGTTTCAGGTGATAATATTGTACAAACGTAGAGAAAGTTTACCATACGTATGTATATCAAATACCAACAATCAATTATAATCGTTAATATATCGTAAAAGTCTATACAATAATTACTTCCAAAGGTTATTACCCCCTCGTCCGCGGATTAGTCAAATACCTGACCCGTACGTGATGCCTCATGACCACAATATATTCACATTTCACTAATTCTCCTCACGCGTGTGCTTAGATCTTCCTAAAGTATATAATTACGAATCAGTCGCGTACCATCGAATCGATAATTAAAACATGTCGATAATTTACCCATAAGATAAATATGCGATTTTTCGCACACGACTGATTCTGCAGAATGTCCTCGTTGCAAACTCGTAGTTCACCGAGCACAGCGACCCTACTGATAAGAATTTCAAAAGCTCGAGATTATTCGTAAAATACTCTCTCGTCCCGAAGACGCCAAAGGGGTGAAATTTCGCAACGCTCGGCAAATAATACAAATCGTTTAACCTACTTCATCAACAATACTCAACCATCATTAAGAAATGCCTCCCAGCAGAGTAATTCTTCTCAATCTTCACATCTATTGTTTGGACAGTTAAAATCTTCGCAAAGAAACGTACCGATGGCAAACATTACTCGCGATGATAAATTCGTCGATGGTTTAATTAAATTGACATTCACTTTCGTTTCACTGGGACTCGAGCTCGACTTGGAGTTCCACTCGAATACGCGTACGATTTCCATGTTAATTAGAAAAAGTCACGAGTAACGGGGATTTATGTATCGTTAAAAAATATACCTTCGTATAAGTTTAATTATGTGAGAATTTTGAGGAAGCAAGAAAAACAGGCTGAATACGGTATTTGGCGAGATGTTACGTTATGCAAATTATTATAACGTACATCTTCATATTCTATATTTTGTAAACTTGCGATCAATTTCAATATTCCTTGATTGAGGAGCGTTTAATTTGTTCGAAACGTTATTTTGTTTTGTTGCTTTTATCGAATCGAAGCGTTGCAAATGATTAATTTTCAAAATGTGAGTGTCTGGATCTGCTGGTTCCTTATTCTTGCAGTAATTGAAATAATTTCGATCTATGGACCGTGAAAACTATTTTATTAGAACGTATTTAACCAGTATCAATATCTGGACAGGTAGTTAGATACTTCCATACCCATCATCATGAAAATCAGAATCACCCAACATCACAAAATGCTCCTAAACTAAAACTATTTCAAACTATCAACTAACTAACTAACACTAAATAACTCATGCATACATATTTCGAATTTCATCCACCTGACCACACCACTAGGAAGGTCCGAATACCGGTAAATCTATTTGAATTTTATTTAGAATCATCTCTTCATCCAACCAGGTACCCTCGAACAACCCATTAAGAATACACCATAAAAACCATACAATAACTCACTTTTAATATTTGCCAATCCTTTTGAAAAATGTCCAAAGTACACAAATCATCCGCAACAATTCACAAAACCAACAAACGAATCATATCCGACACATACACACACACAAACAAGTAAAAAAAAAAAAAGACACAAGTTCCGCTTGAAAACGCACAATGCAACTAGTTCGACTGCACCACGCACATAAGAACATACGAGATTCGAAGGAAGATCACATACCCGTTAACTTTTTTCCAGCAGAATGTACGAGTACGAGTCAAATACAACTCCATACTCCAATCCAAGCTCCAAGGTGAACAAACATGTGTTTTTTTAGTTCAATAATGTAATATGGTAGATAGCGTTGCTTACCTGGACCTAGACCGGTTTGAATATCGAATTCCCGCGTGTTTTCTAATGACGTCGAAATTGTGATTGTGGCACCTTCGCCGTTTTCCTGTCGAAATAGCGAATCAATTCGTTATGTTAGATGTGTGATGGTGATGATCAAGCGGTATTAATTAATCTGGTTTCAATTTTTTAAACAAAGAATAGAGGAAATAGGATGTTGATTTGTTGCTGAAGAGTGGAACTGGTTGGGATTTTGTTCGTTTTTTTTGATGATTAGCGGGTACGTAGGTGTAGAAAGGTGTTTGGTTGCGGGTTTATCGAGAATTTATTGAGTGAAAATAGTGCTAATCGGAATAACTTTGATGAAAAATGAGAACTTTCTTAAATTTTACATTTTTCAGCGCAAATTGGAGAATGGAATTAGTCTGAATGTCAGGCTTGACTTTAGTGATTCTTTTCAGTGATGGGCAAGATCATTTCATAAAAAAGATCAATAAGATCAATAAGATCATTAAGATCATTAAGATCATGATTTTAAATATTTAAAATCATTGAGATTGATGATATGAATTTGATGATCTAAAATCATTTTATGCAACAATGATCTTAAATTTTTAAGAAAAAAAGATCATCAAGATCAAGATCATTTTTTATGTAATTTGTGTGTTAACTGTGTAGCGTAGCTGGCAGGCTGGCACGCAGTAGAATACCCTATTCAATTTTGTTTTATCAAAACCAAAGGCGCCTTTTTTTATTTCCAAATTCTCAATTTGCCATTCTTTATGACTTACAAAAAAACGTCAAAATTTGATTAAGTATTTCGTTCTAGGAACTATTTATTTGGAAAATGTAATGAAATTTTCTGAAAATTTCATTCCATTTACCAAAGAAATGGTTCCAAGAACGAAATACTCAAATTTTGACCTTTTTTTTTGCAAGTAATGATCTTATGATTTGTTTGTAGTGAAAAAGATCATGATTTTAGATCATTTTTTTCAAAAATGATTTTAATGATTTCAAAACATGACTTTCAGGGATTTTCAAGATGATCTTATGATTTTGATCCAAAATCATTTAGGGAATGATCTTGCTCATCCCTGATTCTTTTAGAGGGCCGAGACTTCAAATTTGCCAACTTTTCAGTGCGATTTTTCCAACTTTCCAAAATTTTGATAAATTCACCAACTTTACTCAAATTTTGTCAACATTTTCCCAACTTTTGTCCAATTTACCCAATTCTCCCAACTTTTCAATATTTTTCGAAATATTGGGGGTCTGGTAAACCCCTCAGACCCCAGTTAAAGCCATTCCTGCTCAACTTAAACCCTCACAGTGGAAGAATAGCTTTTGTGAAACTTTCCAAAATATTTATTAGTATTTTCTCATCAGCTGCCTCGCCCAACCTTTAGTGTAAATAGATCATGCATGGCATCATTTTGCCATAAATTTTAAGAAAAACATTTTGTTCTATAATATACTGTTTTTTCCAGTTCTTGAATTCTAAAATTTTTCAAGTTATTCACATCAGATAGGTTTTTTCGAGTTTTTAATAGTTCACCTCCTTTTTTTGACCCCCTATCTTGGGGGCGGGGGAAATTTTTTACATTATTCTCTGAAGAATCGTATGAAGAGCAAGATTTTACTACACTACGTTCATTAATTCTTGATATTTGTCGAGTTATTTGCTGAGAACTGGCGGAATTTGTAACAAACTAGAAATATGTATTTCGAAATTTGGTAACGAGTAACCTTAGGTATAGTTTTCTTAGGAGGCAATGATTGCAATGAAATAATTGTAATAACTTTCATAGTCTAGAATTGAAAGATGAAGCTCTTTTGTCCAAAACTTTTTTCTGTACTAGGATGGTCTGGAAGGGGAGAGGGAAAGTCCTAAATTGAAGTGGTATTATTTTATGAGAAATTTTACGTTTGTTCCATTTTAAAATTTTCCTTTTTGTGAAAATTTTCGGGTTATTTATGCAAAAGGTTTTTTTTTAAAAAAAACAAAAAACTTATCTACTCCATTTGCCTCAGTCTATAGTGGAACTTCTATTGAAGGATTGGGTGGGGAGGGGGGGTTGATGTATGGTATCCTTTTAGAGGAAATTTTATGTGGATTGTTATGTTCTAACCAAAAATCAAGAGGTGTTGAAAATGTTTGATAAAAGTAATAAAAATCATATCTCAAAAATTTTTAGCTATAAAAAATAACACAAAATCGACTGTTGACCCAATCACAAGTTAGTTAATCACATCAACTGATAGAGTTATCATATGTCCCGATTTTCTGAAAAACTGATAATTCGGACGAAAATTTAACAATTTTTAAATTAGAAATTTAAATTAATTAAACTGAAATGATTAAAATATGAAAAATTACATTTTTTTTGACTGTTTAGTGTTGAAAATGCGAAAATTGGAATGAATGTAGCCCAAAAATAAGATCAAAAGTTGTTCACCCCCCCACGTTCCACACTTCTAAAACAAGGTCTAATCTATGAAAAAATGAAGTCGAAGGGGGGGGGGTGATTTTTGTGTTTCGAAAATTCACTTTTCAAATATGGTAACTCTACACCAACATCAACTCAAAAGGTGATCAATGGGGGGGGGGGATACCGAAATTTCTCATTTTTCAGTAGCCATTTGTATGTTGAGAGAAATATCTAAATACATTATGCGTTTTTACTCGACTTTCCAAGTGCGTTTCTGATGTTATTTCTCCAAAAAAAACAAAACAAAAGGAGATAGAAGGAATAGGGTCTCTATTCAAATCTTAGAAAATTTTCAAGTTGAAAATCAAATTATGTTTTTTCAAACTCTATAATCCATTTCTGAGATAATATCAGGCCAAAGTGCTAAAGCGATCCCAGCGAGGTAAGGGAAGGTAGAAGACCAAAAACGGAATTTTTCAACAGTATGATTTGAGGCATCAATATGCAACCTTCCGAGTCTGTTTTTTATGTCAAAATTATATCAAAATAAATGAATTCCGTTGGTTGAAAAATATTTACTTTGCAGGATTAGCCATGATTCGGATCATGATTCGAATAAAATTTTTTTGATTCTTGAATTTTGATTCTATAATTTCTTTTTTTGAACAACAGTCCTCAGGATTTGATTCGTCATTCGAATCATTTGAACGTTATTAAGATTTTGGTTTGATTCGGATCATTTTTTTTTATTCTGCCCAACCCTGGTAATTTATTAACCAATTGGAAATTTTCGCATATTTTGGGTGAAACATAACCCCTGCCCACCCTTGAGACCACTTTCGATTTTTTTGGTGAAATGACGTCATCAAGAACGGATTTGAGAGGTGAAAATATATAAATTTTGATACTTCATTCAATAACGTTGAAAAATTTTCATTTTTAGTGGCCCCTCTTCCCCCCTCTCCAATCTAGATCTTTTTGTTGTTCCAACTCAAAATTACTTCACAAATGGGTACCAGACGTCAAAAATATATTTTAAAAAACATGTAGATACTTTGATTTTCAATTTAAAAATTTAACAAAAATTTGAGTCCAGTTCCAGTCCCACCCACTCCCTTTTGAGTCTTTCAATTTCTTTGATAAAATGACTTCAGAAACGTACTCAATAGGTCAAAATGCATATTTTGATACCTAACTTGATAACGTAGAAAATTTTTGACTTTGAGGTTTTCATTCATCCAGCCTCCTCCACTCCTTCTCCCATCGCAACTTCAATAGGTTATTTCTCAAGTTTAG
The DNA here is from genome assembly GCA_900064475.1 of Pseudococcus longispinus. Taxonomy (NCBI): domain Eukaryota; kingdom Metazoa; phylum Arthropoda; class Insecta; order Hemiptera; family Pseudococcidae; genus Pseudococcus; species Pseudococcus longispinus. Next base: position 8,658 of record FIZU01055048.1, read on the forward strand.
AGTCGGACCAATCCTTAAAATGAATCCAGGGGTTTCAAAAACCAAAATCAAATCGAATGTTTGGAAAAAAGCACGAAAATAATTAATTATTACGATTTTTAGCATCGATATTGTAATTAAAAACGACCTAAATTGCCACCCCGAGTAGATTAAATTTTCCAATACAAAAGAAAAGGCGGGAAAACGCAACAAAACTAATCCTTCCGACTCTAAAATTCACACGTTGGTAATAACTTTTAATTTTTAATTTCTGGAAATCTATATATTCTTAAACGTTATTCAATGCAGGTCGCAACCCTTTTCACCCAAACGAAGGCGTGTTGGGATTCATTCAAATCAAATATTCCATTATAAATAAGTATTTTACACTAAATTACAGAGTGTTTAAAAAGGACCATACCTATAGAATACCTTTCTACTAAGAAAAAAATGTTAATTTTTGTACCCTTTTGTAATTGGATTTGCTCACGAAACTTATACGTAATATGGAGCCGATAGATCAGGTCAATGGCGCAACACACTGCCACTGACAGACGGATTTATTAAAAGTAAAAATAAAAGCCAGAAATTAAACACGAGTGGGTTGGTATAGTCGTAACATTAAGTAGATGAATATCCAGAGTATAATAATTGGTTTACCAATATGCTTACCAAGTTGACGGTAGCTGACGAATGTTGTTGATTAATATTTTTCGTCTGCATCGTGAATCATTCTCGATTATTCTGCAACAAAGGTTATTACACGCTTGAGAAATTTCGCAATAAAATTTAAGGTGAGAAAGATTCAATTGCGGTTTTAGACGAGATAAAAATAAATACTAAAATATCTAAATTTTTTTCACTCGCATTGTTAAAATTTGCTATTGCCAATATAGCGATATTAAGCTGCCAAAAAATATTAAACGTAGTCGTCTATATGCAGTTTTAAATGGAAAAATAATAAATTTTAAGAAACACTGAGTAATATTCAATTTAGTATTCAGCACCCATGTTTGTCAAACGCTTCGCCACGATTTGAATTTCAGAACATCGTGAGAAAATGATTCATATTGCGAATACTTTTCGCTATATCGAAAACAACCTTCTTCCTAATGTTTGTTTTACGAGATGACCTTTCCAGGGTAAATTATTCTTATAAAAATTCCAAAATCCGTCGCTGTTTATTCAGCGTTGAAAATTCATCTAAAATACTTTCTATTCGAAAAATCCGTCGAATACGTTTCACCTAATTTTGATGTGCTTTTGAAATCTACTCCATAGGCAGCTAGCTGGGGTAAAAAATACATTAACTGTGGCCCTGGCCAGTATTCAAAACGGTGACAGCTTTATTACCTAAGAGACACATTTATTGCGAGTGTATCAACCGTGTAGTCAAAAGTAACTATTGTCTTTCAATACAGTTCAATAAAGAAGCAACCTGAAAAGAAATGCTGCTGGGTAACAGAATACCTAGCGGATGTTTCAGAGTTGCTGTTGTAAAAAAAAAAAGAACTGTCTCTTGTTCAATTGAAATGTTTAGTTTGGTTGACGATAGTGATGTATTGTTTAATGCCATTGTAGTAGCCCTTATTCAATCCATTAGTTTGGTATTTGAAGAAGTGGACAAGGAGTGAGGAGGGAAGAAAGGATATGACTGGAAATACTGATTAAGGTATGCCTAGGACCTACGTATAAGTATTTCAACCAAATATCGTGGGTTTATAGGGGTGATTTGGCCCTGAACACCGAATTTGAAATTATCCAGTGAAGGTTGGACTATGGTCTAAAACCCATGTGACAAAATTTTTAGCTGGATATCCCAACTCTAACTCCTTCTGGAGGGTTAAATGCAGATTTTTCTTTAAGTTTCTATTTTTGGCAGTTTTCAACCGAATGTTGTCAAACTTGCAGGGATAGTAGACAGTATCGAGTGTAATTTATGAAATTTTTTGAAAAAAATTTCGAGCACTTTTTCAAAGTCAAATGGTCATTTTAAGCTTTCTAACGGCCATTTTGGTAACCCCTTTCACAGATGCAATTCTGAAAAATGTATATATTGTGTACCTAGTCTAGATGTACAACCTCATATTTTTTTAGAACTTGATATCGTGGTACGCCATCTTCAAAAATGAAAAAAAAACAATTTTTTTGCCTATTTTTCCTTCTAAAAGAGGTCATTTCAGGTCGAAATTTTTTTTTCTTGCAATATATCATTAATAACACTCAAATACACCATCAACTTGCATTTGGACCAAATTCATTTATTTTTTCCCTTTTTTTCAATTTTTTTTTTTTGAAATACTTGAATGACGCCATTTTGGGAACCCACAATCTCGTCAAGATGACCTAGGGCCCTAAAAATCATGCTTGAACTGGTTTCAAGTCGATATACATCATATTTGGATCAGCAAAATCGAGAAACTGATTTTTTTCGAATTTATTTCGTGTAATATTTTCCAATGTTAAAGATAGGTACCTACTCAATTTTGGAAAAAAAGCAAAAAAAATTCAAAATTCCTTGATTTTGCTGAAATTGCAATATTTGGAAGAGGTCGACTTTAAACAAGCCCAGGCATGATTTTTAAGCCCCTAGGTCATCTTGAAGAGGTTGTGGGCCCTCAAAATAGCGTCATTCGAGTAATTCAAAAAAAATTGTAAAAAAGGGAAAATAATTTGGTCCAAATTTAGACTGATTGTGTATTTGGGTGTTATTAATGATATATCCCAAGAAAAAAATTTTCGACCTGAAATGACCCCTTTTAGGAGGAAAAGTAGAAAAAAAAAAATCGTTTTTTTTTGCTTTTTTGAAGATGCCGCACTACGATATCAAGTTCTACAAAAATATGAGGTTGTACATCTAG
>FIZU01055062.1:0-11076 GCA_900064475.1 Pseudococcus longispinus
GGAATGGGTGAGGGTGGGGGGTCAAAAATTTCGGTGGTGAGTTTTTACATCAGGGGGGACATTTAGGACCACTTTTGCGGAAATTTGGGTTGAGGACCGATTTCACTTTCTTACCAAGGAAGGCCTTTTCAAGTAAAAGTCACTGAACAAATACTAAAAAAATCACAAAATCGTCAAAAATATTGTAAATTGCAATCATTTTCACATTTTTCAAAAAAATCTTCATTTTTGGGTTATTTTTACTGATTTTTATGAAAATTTTTAAATGAACTTTTTGCACCATTTTGAAAATATTTTCAACAATTTTTATGGAAATTTTCAACGTTCTTAAGAAATTTGAGCAATTTTCACAGCATTTTTAAAATTTTCACCGAATTTCGTTCCTTGATTTTTGACTTGATTAGTGATTGCACCCCCCCATCCCCCATGACTTCATCAGGGTGGAAGCCAACGTACCCCATCCTACTGCAAAAAGGAGTCAAGAAATTCAACTTCAGAAATTCGGCAGGCACTTCAGATGATCTAACTTATTTAAAATATATTTTCCATGAATTACATATACTCGTAAAAGCAGCTGTTTAAATTTACCAAGACGAATAATTGAACAAACAGAGAGTCTTTTCCTTAAAACCAATATTACAAATTTCAAAATTATTAATTTTCTGTTTTTTCAACAAGAAATCGTCGAAAAAATAACTTTACTCGGCAAATAGTTGCAAAAAGTAACCAACACGTAAAATACAGGTAAAATTCACCGTACTAGTAACCAAATTTCACGCCTATTTTCAGCACAGCACATCTTGCCATCACTTCCTTAACATCAATAACACCATCGATGGTAAAAGTTTCACATCGAATAAAAATTCTCCCACACTATCTGCAACCCGTTAAAAAACTCGGGAAAAATTCCCTCGAATAAAACCCCTTCCCCTGTTCAGTCGACTAAATTATTCAAAATTTTCCAAACCACCGAAAACACTTTCGAAAGCGAACCGAGGCGATTCAACCGTTCCGGAGCTCGACGAAGGCGTACCGAAGCAACACATTTTACACGATTCGAGCATCTGTTGCATCGGCATAACTTGTACATGGAGCGCCGTTGCCGGCGCGGTGGGTATCTTAAGAAAGTGGGAAATGGGAATTTCGTTTAAATGACCGCCACTGCCGCTCGTGCCTTTTCAAGAAAGCTCGCCAAAGTTGCAATTTTAAAAATTCACTTCGTTCGGCTCGTATCTAAATATTTATAGCTCGATGGAGGAAACAATCTTCGATACAACGCCAAATGTGACGCACTGGCGACGGATTATTCTACGAATAATTACTGCACACTCGAGGGGGGACGGGGAGTGGCTCGAAATAGAGCTTGAAAAAGTACAAAGTTTCGGCCGATTCTCGAAATTTAATATAATTTTAACGGCGTGAGCAACTGCACAAGGGTGGTAAATAATTTAATGAATTTCTAGTTAGACCTAAATTTATCAACGCGAGGCTATACATCTACGTTGTATTTCGCAGATGGTGACCACTTGACCACAACGAGTTCAACAGATATACACAATACACGTATTTGTCCCAAAGAATACAATACCTACGGAGCAACAGAAAGATAGAGGAAAAAAGAAACCAGCGTTTTAAAACAATCCCACAGTCGACCTAAGTTTACAACCCCGAATAGCAATCGGCTCTACTATCAAAGTACATCGCCTCGGTTTGTGCCCGAGCATTCTTCCAAAACTTGGAACCGAAAAAACCGCAACATTTCTGACCATAAATTTACCTCGATTCCGGGCCCTTTTAACAAAGAATCCGCATACCTAAAACAATTAACCTTCGAACAATGTTCCTGTTCTCGATGAAAATAAAACTATAGACCTATCTAATCGAAAATCTAACCTTTTTTTTTCAGCATTCGCACACCGTAGGTATCCAATCCACGTACACGATTTACGAAAATAAATAGGTGTGCCTGTGCCTACCATTCACGTTGTAAACTTTTTCAACCCTCGGTTTTTCTCAAAATATAGGGAGATGGGAATACCTACAGAAAAACATCCACGACGAATTGAGAATTGCCACAGATAGTAAATTTCGCGTATGTGACATGTCATCACACACAAGAGCGCGAATAACGAGCTCGTATAGTTTCTTTTTTTTTTTGTACACAAATACACAAATATCCAAAAGCGTTTTATACCTCAAAGGATTTTTCATTTGATCTATAAAAGTAAACAGCTTCGTAGCATTAATTCCGCGCCTCGTCACCTAGCGCAGCTTTCTGTACTACGGTGGAAAAAAATCGTCATATCGAGTACCGCCGCCAGCAAAGTAAACATTTTCATGAGATAATTATAGCTTTACTCGTAGCTTTTATTTTACAGGTACGAGTTAAGACAGAGAGCGCGATTTCGTTACGTATATAAGTATACGTGGGTGCTCGAATCTTAACTAAAGCGGAATTTTTTTATACACAAGAGCTTGGAAAATTTCCCCTTATAACTCCATAATACTTTGGTACCCACGTAATATGTATCAGCCGAGATATGTATTATGTTACCATCCTCTCGATTATACTGAAACGAAAATAAATAAAGGTATTTCCCCGAGGAATGTCTATATTTAGTGCAGAGATGGCACTGTCATGTTGTTCAAGGAAGAGGAAGACTCCAACAAGAAAATTTTCACTCTCGAGTGATAGGTAATACAATTAAAGAAAAACGTAAGTAATTAATTTGAGGCAGGTGTCTTGTTAAAAATTTCATCATTTGTGTAGAGTGTTTGAGAAAAAAGTTGGATGAATATTTGCTTCTTTTTTTTTAATTTAAGGGGCACGTGTCTTCTCAAAAAAAAAAATTGAATTTGAAATAGGTAATCTTTTAGTATGTATTACTCGTACATGGAGATCTTGAAAATAGGCAGTGAATCAAAAACTGATCAGATGTCCTTTTTATAGCTTTTTATCCAAGTTCAAAAATGAAGCAGCTACGAACGTGTCTTGAATCAAATGAATTCTAAATTTTTTATCAAACATCAAAACCGAAGGAAATTAATAAAAATTTTTTCAAATTATTTGCTCTTAAGATTTCAGCCTCTTTTTAGCATTCACTCAAATTCCAAAATGAACTTCAACTCAACCTCAAATTATAAAATATAGTATATAAGTCGTGATATTTGAATTTTTCTTGAAATTTTCACAGTCCAAAAAGCCAATTGAATTCTGAAAAATTTTTCAATTCTAAAAAAATGAACAAAATATCTAAAAGTCATCATAACGGATTTTCATGAATGAATTTCGTAATGAAATTTTTTTGAAAAATTATCGAATTCCAATTCCACCTGCAAAAAGTCAGTACAAATCTGAAAAAAATTTCAAATTCAAAAGAGTCTCACAAAATCTCTAAAAGTTAGCGCTAGGTAAGCAGTCCGACAATATTCTGATTTGAACTTTTCTTGAAATTTTTTAAGCCCATAAAATTGAAATTTTTCAAGTCCAAAAATTCATTTGAATTCTTAAAAAAATTTCTATGTCCAAAAAAGTCTGACAAAGTGTCTGAAAGTTACCCTGATTTCTAAAGTTTTCTCAATACAAGAAGTCTAAATTATTTTTCTGACAAAATTTCTAAAAGTCAACATTATCTTTGAAAATTTTCCAAGTCCAAAAAGTCAATGAAAATCAGTTCAAAAATCAACTGACACTTGAAAAAAATTTCAAAATTTCAAAATCGAAATTTCTGAAATTTTCCAAGTCCAAAAATCGTTTGAAATCTGAAATTTTTTTCAAATCCGAAAGTCTAAAGTAGCCTGACAAAATGTCTGAAATCAGCGCTGGGTAAAAACTGCCTGAAAATATTCTGATTTGAACTTTTTTTGAAATTTTCTGAGTCCATAAAGTTGAAATTTTCCAATTCCATAAATTCATTTGAATTCATAAAAATTTTCCAAGTGCAAAAAGTCTAAATTGGTTGTCTGACAAAATATCTAAAAGTCAGTATATGGCGTAAACAAATAAAAAAAAGCTACGAGTAAAATTGACCTCATGACTGGGATCAGTTGGGGGAGGGGAGGAGAGGGGAGGGAGGGGGGAGGGGGAGGGAGAGAAATTCACTCCCTCATTTAAATTTTGAGTGGTGAAATTTCTTAAAAAATTGTAATATTCTGCTGAAAAATTGAAGTGGTCACTGTGCTTCAAAAGGGAATCCAGGTACCAGTGGTCAACAAAATGGTGAAATATAATAGAAAATTGTATGTTTCTGTGCAAAATATTTTGTTTTTCCTATAAAAAAAATTTCCATAAAAGAATATTAGGCCTACCTACGCATTTTTTCCAATAAAAATTGCAATTTTTCGATTATAAAATTTGGAGAAGGTTATTGACTTTTGGGCGAATGAGGCATCAACCCCCCCCCCCCCCCCCCCAATTAAACTGCTTCACAAAGTGTTTGAGTATTAAATTTCTTCTACGGTCAAAATTTTCAAAATTTCATAACCGATTTACTCTTAAGGGTTGAAAGGTAAAAAATTATTTCTTGGAATTTGAGCCAAATTTTCATTTTTTTGCAATTCATCCATTCAAGTGTCTAAACTCATGAAAATTTTTACAAAATAAGGCTAATTTGACTCAAAAATTGAAAAAAAAATTTTGAGACTTTAGCGTCCTTGTTGAACGAAATTTCCCCCTTGACCCTGCTCTACCTTGTTTAATTCCATCATTTCTACGAAATAACGAACACTCGCTTGTATTTTTCAAAATTTCTCGCTAAAAACCCCCTTCCTGACAACCACCCTGACTACTCCTTTGCCAATTCGACGTCCGTAATCACCTCAAAACTAATAAATCCACCTACGCCACAAAATCTCAAATACCATAAACCACAAATAAAACATCGCCGCATTTACGACAAAAGCCAATACTCGTACAATACATAATCGTCGAACAAAAACAACTTCCAACCAAAAAAACCCATAGAAAAACCCGCCACGAACATAATAATTAAATTATCTTCGGTTTCTCCGTGCGTTCGCTTCCACCAACCACCGTAAACCCCCCAAAAAACCCGTCTATAATTAGCCGTTAATCGTTAATATTCTCTCATTTTTTTCCATCTCCATAAAACGTTGAAATATTCTATTATACGGTACGAATAAAAAAAAAAAAAGAGAACACCGCAGCGCAAACCGAGCCCTTGAGATGAGCTCATTGCTCGTCGAAATGCTCGCGTATCGATAATAAATTACAGGACGTTTTTCAATGTCCGCGTGTACTATTATTTAACTACCTACTATTGGCCATTTTGGTAAAATGGCGAACGTTTCCCTTTTTCCTTTTTTTTTCACCTCGTCGTATTACTACCTTAATTATAAGTACCACTATATGTAAGGTTTGGTGGAAAAAAAAATGAAATATTACCTGAGCTCGAGCTTGCTCTCCGACTAGAATTACATCTCGGGTCGCGTCGTGTAATGGAATATCCGATATGAAGAGACCACGGCTGGTTAAACTTTCCAGTCCGTCCAGAGCCGGAGCGCCGAGGAACATTAGGCTATCGGATTCGGAACAATATACCATTTGACCTTTGAGTTGGAGTCCCTACGAAAATACCATCAGCATAAGTGAATCAAGCTCGAAGACGGATTGCTTTTGTGTCTCAGAATGGTCATTAGGTGACCATAATGATGGCTCATTTGAACGTAGTAATCGAAACTTTATTGTATAAGGGCTAAATAAGGTCAATAGAGAGAATCGTCGAGCTTATGGGAAAGATGTAGAACAGAAACGAAATATTTTGGCATGCAAATAGCAAGAAATAATGTGTATTCTTCTCTTAGGACCTTTTTTCGCAACATAATAATCATCATATTTCACACAAATGCTTTCAAAATAGGTAATCGGCAACTTATTATACCAAAATGTACGATAAGTTGCCTAGTTGAAATCTCTAAGGCGCAGATTTACCACAAAAGGGGTACTATATGCAACCAATTACTCATTTAAAACATACAAATTGTCTAATTCATGTTTGAAGGCGCGATGTGAGAGGTATGCAACTTCTCAAACCTAGATATAGGGTGTTCTGGTCGCAATGCACTGCCTTCAAATCAAAGATGCAGCTACCCAAACTACATACGGGTATGCATGTTTGCCGACACCAGGACTTGAAGGGGCAAAGTTATGCACTACCCCTGGTAGATTTTTGAAAAAGTCGTGACTCTGTTGATAATATAGATATTCAATTTTTTCAACAGTCTTGTAGGACTTTTTAAGCTCCACAAAATGAGTTATATTCATGTTTTGATCAACTCTAAAATTGAAGAAACTACGATGATTTGAAAGTTTGTAGGTTTCATAACTCCTTCAATTTTCAAGTTATGCAAAATTTTGCAAGAGTCATTATTTGTTGAACTTTTTGAGTTCCACAAAATGAGCTAATAATTTTTTGCCCAACTCCAAAATTGAAAACAGGAGAAACCATTTTGAACATTTTTAGAAAAAAAAATTGAATATCGAGAAAATAATGTCACTTGCTATCTTTCTAATAGTTGTGGCTCCTTCAATTTTGTAAGTATGCTAAAAATTATTAGCTCATTTTGTAGAGCTCAAAAAGTACAACAAAAAATGACTGTTAAAAATTTTTCATAACTTGAAAATTGAAGGAGTTATGAAGCCTACAAATTTTCAAATCATCATCGCTCCTTCAACTTTAGAGGAGAGAGCTTGCAAAGTTCAACAAGAAAGTTTCAAAAAAATTGCCTATCTATATTATCAGCGGAGTTACGACAATTGAAAACTTTGCCCCTTTAAATCCTATGGCCGACAAACATGCATACACTTATGTTGTTTGGGTGGACGCATTTCTGATTTGAAGGCGATGCATTGCTACCAGAACACCCTGTACAAGATGGATGCCTACATAAAATTTCTGAAGGGTTCTTTCCAGTCAAATAAGTTGCCTGGTTGGCGTTTGAAGGGGCAAAAACAAACCACTAGAAAAATATCACGGTTTCGAATAAACAGTTCGATTATTTTTAACGAGATTCATTTTCAGAAAAACAATCACCCTCGATTTCACTTCGACGCCTTCGAAACAGTCAACCATCAACTATTCATACCTCGACGTACGATAATTTTCCAATTCAAACTTACTAAGGAGTAACTCTAGCCCCTTTTTCGCCCCCGGTAGACAACCGCTCCTTCATTCTTATCCGATAAGTTTCCTAATTTTCGCTTCAAGGAGCAATATGACGTGGTCGTCTTGAAAAAATACGTAATAATTAATCGGTAAAAAGTTCTAAATCAGGTTGTCCAATTTTTGACATTTCAAACCACCACGACGTTGTTATCGGCTAAACAAAAGGTGAATCTTATTTCTCCCTTTTTTTCCCTTAGCCCAAGAATTTCGCCTTATTTACTTACATAATTTATTCATTGTATTTTTTTGGCAAAAGAGTAAAAAAATTTTCATTATTTTGACATAATATCGGATAAATGGACAACCTAACGGGTGAATTATTTATGGTATTTTAAGGTGGAAAAAAAATTGATTTTAGGATAAAACGCGGCGGTGTTACTAATGTCTTCGAAATTATACAGCGTGTTTGGCAAACTTTTAGGTAAATTTAACCTGTCAATCAACCGCTTATTGTACCAGGGCCGGATAATTTGCGTATACATATTGTATGCGTGAAAAGGGACAAAAAATATCCCACGTATACCTTCTATAACCTTTCGTATTTCCAACAATTTGGTTGATAATTTGAGTTGGTGAAAAAAAGGAGAAAAATGGTTTGGTCAAAGGGTCTCCTTCAAGGTTTACAATTCGTCATCGTGCGAGTTATACGTTTACCAGGTGGACAAACTGGTAATTTATTTCCAAGTTGGTGGAATATTTGATCTAGTATAAACACAAACAATGTGAAATTTCATACTTATACACGAAATTCTCATTTCAACGTCGGGTTAAAGTATCAGCAATAAGGGAAGTTGAAAGTTTAAACAGTCTTGAATGTTTAAATCGCGAAAGACGACGTGTTGAAATAATTAAAGGTAATTGTACGAGGCGAAACACGATACATCCAATACACGTTTTATTTAGTACGCCATTGCCATTTCCTCTCTTTCGTGTTTCAAAACTTCATCACCTCGGCAAGAGCATAGCAGTAGGAGTCGCAGGACGGAGGCGAACACACCGTACGAAAACACACCCATATATATTATGTAAACTACGCCAACATATGACGTTTGTAAAGCTAAGCGAAACTCTCGACGCGACGTTAATTTCCATTATAAATAGTTTCAGCGAACTCGTACTACATCGAGCTCGTTAAGACGCCCTGTGCTGCCTCGCGATAAAATCTCAAATTAATCAACGACCGATTGGCGTTATATTTTAATTAGAAAAACCTAATCGTTCGAGCATTAATTACAACGTGTCGAACTTTACCTTGCTTCGTCTACATTAGCGTTGAAAACTTTATCGGGAGGGCGACGAGCGACGTGTTGCGTTTCCGGATTGTGTATTTCTATTCGACGTTTTTCTCTGAATTACGAAATCCTTCCGAGAAGAAGGGGGAGAAGGTAGAATCAAACGAATGGTTGTTGTATTCCATTCAAAATCTGTACATTTTTCCACAACGAAAATGGAAAACAATCAGCAGATTTTGAAATTCTCGAAACCCATAGAAAATGGCATCGTTCATCAATCAATCTTCATTTTCAACTACGTACTTTGAAACGTTTTCCAAAAAATTTTCACCGCGATTATGTTCAATAATTTTGCACATACTTTAGTATTCATTTTCAAACCAAAATTCCACCCACACATCAAGAATTCCAACATCATCTCATACGAAAATTCCAGCACCTTCATTGTGCCGAGCTCGAGATTGGCAACTTCTTCAACATTCAAAGAAATAAATTGCATAATTTATTCGAGCAGTTCCTCTAAACATCGAGCCAAACCATATTCTACACATTGGTGCGAACAGATGAATGGAATTCGCTAATTGTTATAAGTCGACACGACTTCGCCGACGATCTTATCCCATCAAAATAGGCAATTTGTCGTACGTTCAATGTGTACTTCTTTTATTCAATTCCTTAAAGCCTTGAAGTACCAGGTAATATCGTATGCATGAATGTTTAACAAGTTGCCTATCACTTGAATTCCGACGCGACTCTTTTGTGTGTCAATTAAGGTAATTCTCGATAGGTTTGCGTTTGTTTGAAGAGTTTCAAGCCACAAGACGTAGAGGTTATTTCAAAGAGAGATTTTCAGCTAAACTTAATTCTAAATTCACTAAAATGTTTGTTTGGAGAAGGCAAGAGGATTATTTTAAATTCTTTTTATACATACAAAGTGTAACAGTATTTGGGTAAAGCCTTCCATCAGAAACATAGGCAATTTTTACCGAGTTTATGTATTTGCCTTGTCTATCTTTCAAATCGCAGGGACTGAATTATGTTCTTCGAGAACAGAATTTTTTATTTTATATAAGAGCCGAAGCTTTCGAAACGGGGCCGTCCTTTATGAAACCTCAACACTTCGTAAAGGTGTAATAAGGGATTTTATTGGGATTCGAGACGAATCAATTATTCTCACCTTCTTCGCCTCTTTCCAATAATATGATCACAAGCTAGCTGCACGAAATCCCTTTCCTCCGACCCTTCTTGAAAACGTGTAGGGATATTTAGTGTTGACAAAGACATGGATTTGTAACCACACAACATTTTTTTGAAGAATTTGTAATTTCAAGCCAATAACTAAAATTTTGATTTTAGGCTGCTTGGATTTTATGTGAAAAATTCAACTTTTAGGAAAGTGAGAAAATTAAATTTCAAAATTACAAAAAATTCTAACCCAATTTTGTCACCCTATAGTATTTTTTATACTTTTTTGGAGATTAGAAATTGGTTCAAACATTGTAAAAATCATTGAAATTTTAAAATCTGAGAGAATTGGTCAAAAAGTCATCAAAGTTGCTAAAAAAGTATTGTCAAAATGGTCAAAAAATTTCATAGAAATTGGCGCAACTTGAGTAAAAAATCACCAAAAAATTATAAAAACTGTTGAAAATCTGGTAAAAAAAATCAAGAAATAAAAAAAAATGTGAAAATGAGTCAAATCTTGTAAAAATTGTTAAAATGTTCATAAAAATCATTGAAAATATGAAAAAAAAATATATATAAAAAAACCATGAAAATCGTCAAAAATATTGTTGAATTGTCAAAATGTTTACAAATATTACGAAAAATACCCAGTCTCATTTCTAGAATTTTTCTACTTTCAAAAAGACAGTAAAAATCTGAAAAATTTTTCAAGTTCAAAAGAATCTGACGAAATATTTAAAATTTAATTTTTGAAGTTCAAAGTCCAAATTGTTTGTGTGACAAAATGCCTAAAATTCTGCATTATCTCTGAAATCTTCTATGTTCAAAAAGGCACTGAAAATCTAAAAAATTTTCCATGTCTAAAAAAGTCTGACAAAATGTCTTAAAGTCATAATGATGAATTTGCAATGTTCAAAAAGTCTAAATTGTTTGTCTGACAAAATGTCTACAACAGTCAGATTGATCTTAGAATTTTTCAAGTTCAAGAATTGAATCGGCTCATGCAAAAACGTCTTAAGTCCACTTTTTTTCGAAAATCACTTTTTTTCAGTTTTGACACTATTATACCAAGGCGCATCTACAGCCAAAAAATTAGCCCCATCCATCGACCCCAAGTGCCCCAAAAATGGGTACAAAGTTTTCAATAAACAAAAACGTCTTAAGTCCACGCGCGTTCACGCGTTAAATTTTTAATAAATTACCAATTTTTGTAATTTTTATTGTAAAACGTATACTTTCTCACGAGAAATCGTATGAAATGTCTCGAGAAGACTAATGTCGAAGAAATTTCGCATAAACCGAAGATTTTTGTTTTTATGTTTTTTAATTTTCCTAATAATGTTGTTAAATTTTTAATAAATTATCAATTTTCGTAATTTTTGTTGTAAAACGTGTATTTTGTCATCCTACAAAACAGATTTGACGATTTTTTCAGAAAAATGTTGCTCAGAGACTTTTTTTAGAAGAATAATGAA
>FIZU01055074.1:0-21898 GCA_900064475.1 Pseudococcus longispinus
GGCATTTAACATTGGACCCATTTCAAGTGGGACCCAGTACACAGTTTGCGTCCACTAAAAATTCCTTATCACATGCTTATCACTTCTTAAAACGAATCATTTCGTTCTCGTTCGTGCAGCGTCTATTGATCAGTGATGAATCGTTCACGCACGAATACAATTTAATTGAGGATAGATTCGTTCGTGAATGACTTCATCAAAAATGACTGAATTGTTCGCAATAAATTTTATCAAACACGAATCTCCCGGAAAACTTTGAACAATAAAGCATCGTTCGTGAACGATTTTATTTAAAATGAACGAATTAATATTCGTAAACGAACGGTCTGGTAAAATATTTCATATGTTGTGAAAAAAAAAATCATGAGGTATGAATCGCTCAAAATGAACAAATTGTTGGCAAATAATTCGATCAAACACAGATTATTAAGAATAATTGGATAATTCTATTGACGGCGAGTCGTTCGTGAACGGTTTTATCTAAAATTTGCGAATCATTTGCAAATGAACAATCCAATTATACCTACCTATATGGCATATGAATCAAAATCATTACACCAATAAGCTTAATAAATTTTAAAAATGCCATCACCGATGATAATGTAAAGTCATCTTCTTTAACCGATCGGAAATTTCAATTACAGGCGGAAACATCGACCTAAGTCTAGAACTCTGTATCACCAAAGGCCAATTAGCAGTCAAGGTTTGCAGCGCCAGAGGTCTAACTCCATCGGATAATCCACCAGGTAAAAATCCATCCAATAAACAAATCCATTCGGCTTATTCAAATATACCTTCGATGGCTTATCCTTACCTCTCTTTTCTCGCCTATTTTACAGACACATACGTAAAAATGTATCTAAGAGACGGCGACCGACTGCTTTTGAAACGTAAAACTCGCGTCGTGACCAAAAGTTGCACTCCGGAGTTTAATCAAACGCTCAAGTACGCCGTCCGAGACGTATCAGATCGATCTCTGGTGGTAATGCTGTGGGAAAGGCAAAAAGGCTTCGAGCACAATCACGGCCTAGGCAGCGCCGAAATTCGCGTCGATACGTTAAAACTATGCGAACACGTGACCGGATGGTACCCGTTATTTCCGATCCAGAAGATGGGCTCCGAATCCAACGACTCTCCGTAAAATCTTATTATTATAAGCGTCTCTCATCTGGCTCCCATCACAACCCCATCCCCAAATTTTCTTCGTCATCCTAATGTATACCGAATCGAATCGATATACACGTTGTTGTCTTTATAAATCAAGACATCGTACGAATATCGACTACATATATCTATGTTGCTAAGTGTAAGTGTTTTAGATGTAATGTTTGTTATTAATTTATCGACTTTTTCAAGTCTATACGTCTGTGTGTATTTGTATGTGTGTCTGTGTATGTCTATCTATCTGTGTACATAGTTTCGCGAAATTCTTCATATAAATTGCGGTTTGTAAATGGGAAATGCGTTTTTATGTTTGTTGTTCGAATAAGCATTATAGAAAATCGATCGATGATTTTTTTCCCCTGTAAATAATTCGTCGTATTACGTAATAATAATAGCAGCATAAATAATAATGTACCGTGTACCTACCTACAGACTTCATTTTATACATATTTGTTAAAACGAAAATAATTATCTAGGTACCTGCATAAGCATTATAAATTATGTATGGCGTGGTACGATTTATTACCTTTAAGATACATTTAAATGGAAACCATAGTGATAAATTTTAGAAGATAGAAGTAGAAGATTTTCGAATAGCCAATTTTTAATACCTACGAAGTCTTCGTTTTGTAGTGAAATTTTCCTTGAAAAGTGAATCGAGTTGTGTTTAATTTTAATATGAATTTTTATTTTATTTTAAACTAAGTTATTAAAAGTATAACTTTATATAAATAAGGTTACCAGATTACGTTAAAACGTAGTAAATGCGAAAAGAAAGGAGGTACCTATTAAATGGTAGATCACCAACATTATCGAATTTAGTATTTATACATTCAAAAGCGTTTTACATTCTACCTAAGTAATTAATTATCCGCGGAATTGATTCGAATGATGCACGTACGTGTATCGAGTTGAATAAAAACATATCTTTGGAAATTACTACGGTACGAGTAATTTTGCTGAAACAACATATCTTCCATAAATCCGAACCCCATAGTTACCACGACGATAAAAAGGAAGTTTTCGAACGAACAGATGTATCTAAAGAGTTACATTTACTTACGTAATAATTAGTATTAGTAATTGTATTAGAGGCCTAAAGTTTTCAAATTTTTATACTACATGTAATCGTTTATTTATACGTTAAGTGTTTTTTTGTTTTTTTGGTTTATTTTTTTTTACTCTTCGATCAGTGTCTCTGATTTCTTTTTACTGTGTTTTATCGAGTTTCTCAACGATTTTCTTCCAATCTGTACGATAAGCTTTTCTTTATAGATACGCGACTATGTGTCTTTTTAAGATCTTTTTTATTCCTTTTTTCCTTCTTTTTTTTGTTCATTTTGATGGGAAATAATTTACATTACAGATAGAATTTTTATTTATTTTCTTCGAAATACGTATTTTTTTGTCAGCTTTTTTCTCTTTTTAAAAATAAGTTCAATCTTTTAGACAATCTATTTTTGTTACCTATCGTGTATAATACTTATTTCTTCAATGTAAATAATTGGACAACATAACAATTTTCTACTATATTTTCTTCTTCGGTATATTTTTTTTTTGTTTTTTTGGGATTTTTTTTTGTTTCGTTCGTGTATCTGTGTATTCGGCATGATACCCGTAGATATTATTAAATGTACCAATATATGTTTATTTAGAGCTAGACGAAAATAAAGTGTTATGAATTGTGTGATTTTGTTTGCGTTTTATGAATAAGGTAATTCTTGAGGTGAAGTGGATGGTTTGTTGGATATTGAATGAACAAAGATTATTGGAAAATATCAACGAAAATTGTACAAAGTACCTAGGAGGCAAATGAAACATAGGAATAATGAAGGTATCGGTATAAAAGCTCGCGATGATTGTTTATCAGGTATCTTCGGTGGCGGAATGTTTAGCACGTCGTGAAAATGTGGTTTCAGATAATCGCTCATTTTGTTGTTTTCTTTTAAAAGTTTTATTCCAGAAATTTTAGTGCGTTCCATTATGGTTAGAAAATCTGCGTATTTGCTCCGATCCAGCTTCGTGAATTCCGTGTTGATGGTTCTTAACTGGAAAGATTATAAAATGGGATTAGTTTATACAATCGTGTAAAGGGTGGTTCCCAAATAAGGTACTTCTTTGAGTTCCTTCAGCTTGATGAGTACACAACGGAGTGGACCATTTCGCATCTTTTTTGTAAAGCTAAATGGAGAGGGGAGGCAGCCAGGAAGTATGTATGGATCTTAAAACTACCTGGTTAAAATTTCACCTTCCTGATACTATTAGTACCTAGTACCTACACTACCTAGTATCTACCAATCCATTGACAATTTCATTATGTTCTAAAAAAGCAAAATTTAAAAAAAAGTGAAAAGTTTTTCTCACAAGAGAAACTTGTCAACTCGTCACCTCCGATCAGGCTGAAATTTAATTTACTGAAGGAGCATGTCACCCAAACCTCAGAACCAAATTTTGAGCTGCCAAAGTTGAATTTTCAATTTTTGGTAAATTTTTGAAAATGGTGAAAATAGCCCATATATTAGTAGCTAGGTATACAAATAGATAGGTACTTAATTTTTTACAAAAATAGTAAATTTTTAAATAAAGTCTTGAAAACCGGTTTACTTACTAAAGTCTATCACTTGAGTCAATTGTGACCATTTTAGCCACACAAAATGTCTAAGAGTCAGCATTGTCTTCGAAATTTTTCAAGTCCAAATGGTTAGTAGAAATCTGAAAATTTTTTGTAAGGCTTTTTTCGACTTGAAAAAATGTTCAGATTTTCACTAATTTTTTGGACTTGAAAAATTTCAGAGGTAATGTTGACTCTTTTAGACATTTTGCCAGACAAACACTTTAGATTTTTTGGATTTGGAAAATTTTAGAAATCACGTCAACTTTTCGACATTTTGTCAGGTTATTTTAAATTTTCTGGACTTAAAAAATTTCCGAAATTCTGATTTTTTCGATTTTGAAAAATTTTATAAAGTGGTCAGTTGACTTTTGACCTTGCAAAAATTTTAATTCACATTTTTTTAATTTTTCCCACTTTTTTCCTAGGTTGATGAGGTTGAATATCTTACTTTTTGGAGCAAAAATTTTATAATTTTTCCAAGGTGTTTATTTTTTTTTCGACTTTTTTTTCTTACTTCAATGAAGAGACATTTTCCATATTTTGCAGGCAAAAATGCAAAATTTTTCATCATCCAAAATTTTTTCCTTTTTTTCTCATGCCAATGAAGTTGCATAATATGACACTTTTTGTCAGTGAAATTTTTTTCTTCTTCATTGTTTTTGTTTGAAAAATTGTCTTTTCATTTCAACGAAAATCGACAAGTTCTGTGAATCCCCCCCCCCATTTTCTCTGTTTTTAATCAATACTTTGGTATTAATTCGCTCCTCTTTTTTTAAAATTTTTCAAACTGTTTCTTTTCAATTTGAAATTTTTTTGAATATAGTCAGATTTCAAAGGTAGTTGGCGAGGGAATGAAATTGAGTCTGGGCTCTAAATTTTTACTAGGCCAATTTAAGATCAAAACACAACTTCCTACCTCCCCTCCCCCTCATGCAAATTCCATGCAGGTAAAAGTGCAAAACAATCAACTCCAATACGTAGGTAACTCATCTTGAATACAAAGTAGGTATGTACAAGTATTCAAATTACAGGAGAAAATTATGATCCTTCAAATTTTCATCATTTTTGTTTAAGCGCTGTAATCTATCAACACTCTGGTGTAAAAAAATGATATGGGGGAAGGTTGAACGAGGGGCTGAGGAAACAGCTCTCTTATTGATAAAATTTCATTTTTTTAGCCGAAAAAATTTCGCGAAGTGGAAATTTTGTAAATGTGATTATAACGACTTTTTTTTTTTTTTTTTTAGAAAACTGGAAAATCTCACATCAAGTCACAAAGATTTAATAAAATTGGATCGAGTTGCAAAAAATTCCGTACGTTGGTGAATTTTTGATCCTAGATAATTTCAACTTCTGCTTCTCGCTGAACTGAGGTTTTCATTGGAATAAAAAATGATGTAGACATTTTTTTACAAAATTATCTATGTAGCTGTGAAAAGAATGAGTTCTATTGCTGCAATTTGAAGGGTAAGTAAATATACCTGGACCTACAAACTTGTATTCAAGAGGAGTTTCATACTTATTGGATTGAAATTGGAGGACGTGCTGCGATTGCGAGTATAAACACCCTGAGTAATTTAAATGTAACGTAGGTAATTTTTCCTTACTATTCTCAAATGTTCTATGGACTGCACTTTCGTTTCAAGATGACCTAATATTTTCTTCAAAGTTTCAAGTTCATCATCATTGAATTGCCTAAAACAAGAACCAAGTGTATGAAATATTCAGTTTAGGAAGCAGGTGTGTTAAATTTGATGAAAAATAATTACGATATTTTGGCCGCTTGATCTCGAACAAATCTCAACGTTGTGGCGATTCCAAATGAGGATGATAAAATTGAATCATAAACATAATTTTTGTGCGTTTTTTCAACATCGACATCTTTCTGATCGAATAATTTTGATAAAGTTCTGAAACGTAAAAATTATGATGTAAGTGTTACTGTTGGGAAAATCCTCATTGAAATGATTAGGTAGGTAGGTAAAGGTATGTGTACTTTTTCAATATGCTTTCATCGCGAGAACATCCCAAAGTTTTCAAGATGGTAATTTTATCATAAGCGATGTCCGATGCATGGTAAGTTGTCCATAAATTTTCGTAAACCGTTTCCTTACATTGAGATTCTCTTAACGCGGTGCAATAAACAACTTGTTTCAAATCTGGCTGAACACTGAATAAATTCAATATAAAAAGTAGTGCCGTGGTTCTTAAATTGTTCAGGGAAGGTTGAATTATTAACAAGGGAATGAAAATACATGGGCAAGTCTCTAGATAAATCTTGATAGGTAATTGGATAAATATAGGTAGATAGGTGCATTTTATAGGTATGTAAAAAATATGCTCATACTTGCTGAGGTCATCAACATTTGAATTGTACTCAAGAAGGGCTTTGTCAACACAGATTTTCAAACCAATTTTACAAGCTAGTAATAGCAAAGGAGGTTTCCCCATTTTGGTTAAATAACTGTCAGTTGATTTAATGCTGAATCCAATTAATTGAATTTGTTGTTCGAGGATTCTTTTGATGTACATCTATAAAAAAAATTATAAATTTTTTCATTGACTTAGGTAGGTACCTACCTATCGTCTTTATTTGAATATATCCAAGTCTTGGGTATCTAGGTATTTATTGAAGGTATTTGAAATACTCACACAGAAGAACACTCGAGACGCTGTATCTTCGTATTTCTTATACAACATATTGAAATGAAAGATCGCAGAAAGCAGCGGTACCATTTCGGTTTCTTTTCCTAAATATTGTGCCAATTTGAAAGGCACAATGTAAGATAAATCATCTTCATAAGCAAATGTGAAAGAGTCATCAATCAATTGGGCCCTATTTAAGACATGGATCTTATTCATGTCTTCTTTTAACTGGGCAGTCAACAGATTCCAATTTTGGGAATCGTAATTCACTCGATAATAGCCTGAAAAAAAAAATCCAAAAATTAATGAGCTCATGTTTTGTGTTTGGATAAAATCTATGTTGAACTTTTTTACCTGATCGTTGCAAATTACAAATAATCCAATCAGTAGTTTCAATGGATGTCGATAATTCTGTCTTTTTATCACCTATAACCCATTCTGAAGGAGCAGTATTTGAAAATACAGCTTCTGATTTGGTTGTATAGGTGATTGGTGTTATCCATTCTTGATGAGGAGGTGTTACCGATGCTTGATGTGATTTGTAAGTTCGCTATGAATAAAATAACATTTTTTTTTGAACAGCGATAAAAATACTTTGTCAGAAGAGTCAAATAGATTTTGATGGCCAGAATTTTAAGAAGTGATCATTAAAATTTAGTGAATCCCATCTTCCATGAATTATACTTAAGTGTAAATATAAACTCCAACTTACTTGTTCAATTTCTATAATTTTATTTTGAATATTTCTTTTCACATTTAGCACAGGATATCCAATATTTTCAGTCCACGTTTTCATTACATCGACAATAGAAAAGTGACGTGGCATAGGAGACGAATCTATGTCACATTGGTACTTCAAAGCCTCAAATAAATCATTCGACGTTACTAACCCATTACGTATTTTTTTGCTGCAAATTTTCAATCAGAAATAATCAATGAATGAATGGACGATTTTATAAACGAAAACAAGAGATCGATAGTAAAAACCTGTCTGTGATGTATTTTTGAACAGCACTTCTCAAAGATCTCCTTGATATCATATGCTCCAACATCCTTATAATAGATGCACCTGTAAATTATCATTTTTGGCTTCAATTGGGTACCCATCAATTTTTATGTATAAAAATCTTTTAAGTAATAAGAGAAGGGCTCAAATTACACCAGAATGGAAAGAGAAATCATATAAGTCTAGAAAATGAACAAAAAATGGGTTTGCAGGGTGCAAAATTAGCAGCTGGATAAATCATAGTTTTCTTCTTTTACCTTTATAATAGTTGATGGATCCGTATTTTTTATTTATTTGCGAATCAGATATTTTGGAACTCCTTAATGCCCCTGGATTAGCAAGTTCACTCCATAAAGCTGATTGCAATACTTCTACATTGAAAACCGCATTAATTTTCCAACCTGGCTGTATCTGTAGTTATGGCATTTACATTGTAAGTATACCTATACTTTTTTTAACTGATGGATATTTTT
Source organism: Pseudococcus longispinus (assembly GCA_900064475.1). Classification (NCBI taxonomy): domain Eukaryota; kingdom Metazoa; phylum Arthropoda; class Insecta; order Hemiptera; family Pseudococcidae; genus Pseudococcus; species Pseudococcus longispinus. The sequence goes on from FIZU01055074.1 coordinate 7,904, forward strand.
TTCTTCCATCATAGAAAAATACCAAAAAATCATACCAAATCGGTTACAAAAAATTCCATATACCCAGCGAATGCTTCGGTCAGCCATGAATACTCCCAACTAACAGGAGTGACCTGTCCTCCGAACCAATGACGAGCAAAAGTGTGACACATCGAAGCCATCAGTATGACGTTTTGCAAATGAGATCTCTGTCTCCCATCACCAATTACATAATCCTCTCTAGCAATCAGAAATATTTTCAAAACACCCAATCAAAATTATAAAATGTAGGTATTTCAATCAAAATTACACTTTTTTACCTCATTATGTATAAGCCCCAATGATCCGCGAGTTGATATTGAATTCTCGGAATAGTCGCGATATCTAGTTTGGTTAATTCGTATCGTACACCGATGAAATTTTCCAGCTCAGAAAGCACTTTTTCACTTCGTGCCAGAGCATATAGAGCTTTTTTAATGATATTTGGTCTGGCATGAATTTCAATCAAACGTGTACCGGTACAATGTGTACAATCGGTAGGCCTATTCGATATTGATGAATATTCAAACACCATGAATGCCACCAAATAAGTAGGTATGGGTTCTGTTTCTTCGAAAGTATCCCACCTGAGATTATTATCTCTGAAATTGGTAAATAAATTCATTTACATGCGCATAGGTTGAAATTACTTGAAAAATAAAAATTTTCGAATTACTTAGGATGCGGTTTGGTTTTCCATAAAGGCATATTAGATATGGTTTTTTGATTTATACCTCGAGCAACGGATATTTTAAAAGGTGTCTTGAAACGTGGTTCGTCGAAACAAGGGAAAGCTTCTCTGGCATACGTACCGTAGAAATTTGTAGCCACCAACCATCTTTTTTATTATTATGAATTAATATCCAGGTGAAATATAATTTAATTTTCAAAAATTATCTATGAATTTCGTCTACTTACTTCCGCTTACCATTAGCTTGGTAAGAAGTTCTGAACAATCCTTTCGTATCATCTTTCAAATCACCGTTGTACTCGATTGTGATCACATAGGAACTGCCAACTTCAAAACTTTGAGGGCTGTTGAAAATACAAAACTCGTCCGTTTGACTTCTTTGGGCTGGAATATTGTTACTATCTGCATTTAAATCTTCTTGCGATAAGGCGTTTGTTATTTTTAAATTTTTACAGTGTAATTTTAAAACGTTCGTTGAAAACTTCACTTTAAATGTAATTTTAACTATGCCACTGAAAGTGAGAGTTGTCAAATCTGGGGCGATTTGCAAGTCGTACGAAACTGGTTCGATATCGTCAGATAAACCGTGTTGGTCGCATTGTGCATTTTTAAAACTCGTATTGCAAAAAATCGCGACCGAACTTAAAAATACTAAAATGACCCGCATTTTCAAATCAAGACTAGCCGGAATGTGTTTTGAATATTCAGCTCATAATTTCTTTAGATCGTCTGCATGTTACCTCACGAACCTCACGATAGGTAAATACGCGCAGGTAACTGAAATGAACACAGTTTCGAGCATTGATAAGTTTCAACAAGCTGATAACTATCTCAAATATTCGTCAATCGTGTAGGTTGGTAAATAAAAAATATCACACACTGATACCTACATTATTTTGCACTATATTACTCAAGTGGCTGAATCACGAGTATCGTTTTATAAGTAGAAGGTTACAATTAACAAGTGATTTTTATTTAGGAGAAGGGGTAGAGATGAAATGAAATTATTAGAAGTGATTTAGTAAATAAATAGTTGTGATTCCACATCAATTCTTTGACGTATGAAAAAAATTAGAAAAGAATAATAAACTCAAGAAAAGGAAGTACGATAGATATACAAGTCCGATGCAAAAGATCAACGAAAAATGCTGAAAATTACTCATTCAGCATCCGCCATTCAACGCAGCACCTTGGTCGCAAAGTACAATGAGGATGAGGAATGCTGAAAATTACCCATGCGCAGCACCAACGATGCAAAAAACCAATGAGGAATGATGCAAATTACTCATTCAGCATCCTCCACTTAACGCAGCACCTCCGACGCCTAGTGCGATGAAGAATGCCATAGGTTATTCTAACGGGCAGCTGTGCCATGTTTGGGCAGTTCTAAAGGTAAATTTGGGCAGTAACTAGTTGAAAAATGTACGTTGCCAGTTCAGAAAATTGAAAAGTGCTTTTTTAAAACAATATGAATCTGATGCGATTTTTTCTTCTCTTTTTCTGGAAAAATTTGCCACCCCTCCCCCTAATAATTGGGGAATTACCGCTCGGTAATTGCATGGTAATTTCTGATGAATCTCAAAATTACAGTCATCATTTTACTTTGGGTAGTTCTAAAAATTTCTTAGAATAACCTATGAAGAATGCTGCAAATTACTCATGCGCAGCACCATCAATGCAAAAGGCCAACGAGGAATGCTGCAAATTACTCATTCAGCATCCTCCACTTAACGCAGCACCTCCGACGCAAAGTGCAATGAGTAATGCTGCAAATTACCCATGCGCAGCACCACCAATGCAAAGAACCAATGAGGAGTGCTGCAAATTACTCAATCAGCATCCTCCACTTAACGCAGCACCTATGCAAAGTGCGATGAGGAATGCTGCAGATTACTCATGCGCTGCACCTCCGATGCAAAAGATCAATGAGGAATGTCTCAAATCACTCATTCAGCATCCCCCACTTACGCAGTAGGCAGTACCACCGACGCTATAGTTCTGCCTTCGAAATAATACGATACGCAACTTTACTGATGTAAAATATGAGAAAAACTAAAAAAAAAATGGAAAAAATGCTGCCTTTAAAAAATACGACATGTCATCTCAATTACGTAAAAAAACCAAAAAAAAAATGAAAAAATGAAAAAACAATAAAATTGAAAAAAAATATAAATTTTGCCTTCGAAAAATACAATATGCAACCTAAAAAATTACTTGCCATCGATACCCTGACCTAAGACTAGATTTGAGATAAAAATTCTGCCTTCAAAAATATCGATTGTAATATGAAAAAATATTTTAAAAATCGCCTGCAAGGGTATGCAACCAAACTTACTTCGGTGCAGGAGTTGCGTAACCATATGTTTAAAAAGTGCCCTAAAACTTAAGTCTAGCTATGACAAAACTTGAGAAACCCATGGCATTGGCATACCATGGCCTTGAGTTTTAGGGCGATTTTTAAACATGTGGTTATGCAACTCCTGCGCCGAAGTAAGTTTGGCTGCATACCCTTGCTGGCGATTTTTAAACACTTTTTCATGTTTTGAATTTTTGTGACGTTTCTTCACTCAAAATGACCGTATAAAATGTCAAAACCAGGTTTTTTGATGCGAGAAATCCATTAACGCTAATATATTCACGATTAAATGAATAATTAATGGAGAAATTGCCATTTTATAACGCAATTTTTCGCCAATTTTATTCTTTTTAGTTAATTATTAAGTATTATCATTTTTTTTTCGCTCAAAATGAACGTACATCGTACAAAGTGTCAAAATCATGGTTTTTTGAGACGAGGAATTTGTTGGCGGTATTATTATCACTACTTGATGGCCAAACTGTCATTTATGACCCTATTTTTTTTTCAAATATATTCTTATCAATTAAAAACCATTATTTTAATTGCTTTTCTACCTAAAATGATTGGACAAAGTGTCGAAAATCATCCGAGATTAATTGATGCTAACTGCGGTTAATCATTTTGTCGCCAATAATTACATTTTTTCAGTTAGTGGTCATTTCATTTTCAGACGAATTTTTTATACCCCCTCCCCCACCCCAATAGGGTAATTCTAAACAAAATGCAAAGTACCAATAGTTGATTATGAGCATTTGAAGGCTAAAAAACCATCGTCATAATTTTTCAATTTATTCGTCACAGGTACGTACCTAAATGAAGAAATACGATGATTTTCCTCATTACGATAAAAAAAAAATGGTACACCGAAAGAAAAAAAACAAATGTATATAATTCTACATAAAAATGATGGATACAAATAACAAAAAAATGAGAGGGGGAACATTTATAATAAAAACGACACGATTATCATATAATACAATACAAATGAACAATTAGAATTTAAAAAAATAATTCTAAACAATGTCAAAACACACGAAATGGAAATTTGGTAAAACGCGATACACGATTAGAAAAAAAACATCTAAACGATAAGTATTTCTACATATACAGTCTTATAAAAATTTACCACATAAATTCATTGACAATGACGAACAATACTCGTAATAAAAATAATAAAAACGATTCGAAAAAACCTTGGCGGTTTCTTCAATTATTCACGACGATTCAATATTATAATAATATTATCACACGGAGACCAAAAATGTCTTCAACGCTTCTCCAAACTCGATTTTAGGAACAAAACAAAAAAAAATACTGATTTTAAAACCTACTGATGCTCGTAGATCGTGAAAGTCCGTGAATACAACATCTAACCGAATTTTGCCCTTCGGCCTGAAAAACAAAACAAAGAAAATTACTTTTCGTAGAAAATTATCGTACAAATCTTTTTCCAAGGTATTTACCACAAAAGGAATTTTCGCATCGGTTAGTAAAGGCGTTTCTTGGGTAATAAACGGCGGACATGGTTGATCACATGCTGCGTACGTGATTTCAATATCATTTAGTTTCCTTAAACTGGAAGTTTTCTTTTTGTACATTTTTTGTTTGCAGTCTTCTTGATGCAGCGTGAAATCGCTCTGTGTAAAAAAACAAATCGACGTCGATGGATTACAAACACTGCAGATTTAACACGTGCTACGACGTAGGTGAATGGAGAAAATTCATGCCTCGTATATGCTCACCATATCAGTACCGAAGGAATTCTGCAATATCAACGATATTTCCGCTTCTTTACTCGTACTTTCATCTTTTTCACCGTTAAATTGTACAACTTCGATGGTACATCCATCTATAAACAAACGAAAAACGAATAAAAAAAACAGAACAAGAGGGAAGGTATAGTAATTTCAAAGTAGGAATAAAATTAACCGCCGATCTTTACCATCTTTGTTGGGAATAATGTCTGGATTCTTTTCCAAGCTCTCTTTGCTTTTATAAGAATAATGTTTCTTCTTTCTTTTACTGTGCTGAGATTTAATAACGATGACGATACAGCAAGCCAAAGAGATAAACACGCCGGCTAATCCGAATAGTATTGTCAATAGTGGGCGTAATTCTAAAAACGAAGGCAGTCGAGCTGAAAATACATCAAATAAATTATTTACCCGATCAAGCGTATTACGAGTACAAACATACGCCGGAGCATTAGCTCAGCCTTTTTACGAAATTCGATAATTATTACATTTGAAAAATGACGATCCCAATTGGACGTTGGGCCTTTGCAAAGAGTACTTTTTGAATTCGGTGATCGAGCTTCGTCCTTTCGAGTTAAACGCGTACAATACGATATCGTAAGATAAACTCGCTTGTAACCCGGTCACCGAGAAATCCGCCGTTTCGGAGCTTAAATTCGCCACCAAACGGACGCTGTGTGCTTCGTATATTTCTAATACGAATCTTTGCTTTAGGCCGCCGTCGAATCCGCTGCTGCATTTTATCGTCAACGAACTGGATGTCAGATTGGTCAACGTGCAATTACTCAGACTATCCGGTTTACCTATAAAAAAAAAATAGCTCGGTAAGAACATGCTATTTTATTGTAGAAAGATGTGTGTCGTAATCAACGAACGAATACAGAGTAAAATTTGATTATAATAAAAAATTACCAGCAAAAAATATAAAATGCGACTTGAGTGTTGAAGTACACGGAGCTGAGAAACAAAATTTGGCAAAACTAATGAAAAAATAAGGGAAAAGGGAAAATTGCAATATTTTCAAATTTCCAGACCTAGTTATACCTCATTTCACCTCCTCAATCATAAAAAACGAAAAAAATGAAAAAAATGAAAAAAAAATACTGCCTTCAAAATACAGAGTAGACACTCTTATTAACGTGAAAAATGGAAAATGAAAATTCTAGGCACCCTCAAAATATATGATTAATAGGTAACGTCATTAACGTAAAAAATATTGAAAAAATGAGAAAATTAATCATTGAAAAAAAAGTAAAAATTCTGCCTTCAAAATATAAGATAAGCAACCATATTGACAAAAAATTGAAAAATGAAAATTCTGTTTTCAAAATATATGATTATGCAACTTCATTGACATGACAAAATGAAAAAAAAAGAAAAAAATGAAAACAAGAATAAAATTACATCATAAATGATCATTTCTCCAATAATTATCAATTAAATCGTGAAAATAATAGCGCCACTAAATTCCTCTTATCAAAAAACTATTTATGCTATTGACACTTTGTACGATCATTTTGAGTGAAAAAACAATTAAAAATTAATTTTAAAAAATTCGTTCATTTTTTATTGTTTTTTTTTTTTTTTTAAATCAAAAACCAAAAGCTAATTTTCTTGCGAACTAACGAATGAATCGAAAATCTGTTTTCATATTCGTAATCCGCGACCTCGAATCTATCTACCACCAAAAAGTCAGCCATCTAAGAGTATATGTTTAGGTGTCTTTTTCTGGTGCGTGTGTGTCAACTTTGGGACATTTTGGATGACTAAAAAAAATATACACCTTGGAAGCTATTACATAATTGAAAATCATAACTTTTAATTTTTTTTTCACTCAAAATGATCGTAAAAAATGTCAAAAATATGGTTTTTCAATACGAGGAATGTATTGGAGCTATGGTTTTCACGATTACACGAATAATTAACGCAGAAATAGCCATTTATGACCCAAATTTTCGTCAATTCCCTTTTTAAAAAAATTAGTAATCATCATTTTAATCGTTGTTTCACTCGAAATGATCGTACAAAGTGTCAATAGCATGGTTTTTGATATGAGGAATCTATTGACGTTATTATTTTTATCATTAAATCAATATTTAATGAAGGAATTGCCATTTACGACACAATTTTTTTCATTTTTTAAAGTTCAGTACAAACCTAGCTTTAGTTCTTCTAGTAAAACACTAAAAAACTTGATACAAGCATAAGCTATTCATTCGTTCATTGCAAGAGGGCTTTGCTTCTTATTTTGAGTTGAAAAATAAAAAAATTTAGAATTTAGATAGATAAAAAAATGTAGGTAGTTTTTAGAAATGATAAATTATCCATTTTAAATAACTATTGATTATCGGCAGTTAGCCTGATGAAAATTCATTAATTTAATGTATTAATTATCAATTCTGAATAATTAAACTTTTAAAAGAAAAATTCGAGCAATGAGAAAAATGAAAAAAGTGAATTAAAAAAAAAATCACTTTATGAAGTTGCATACTTTATATTTCGAATGCAGAATTTTCATTTTTCTTCCAATTTTTTTCTTTTTTCATTTTTTTCATTTTTTATGTCAATGAATTTGAATATTCGATCAGTTTTTCTCAATGCTACCACCTTCAGAGAAATAAAAATTGGGGATACGTAATGTTTTCTCGTTGAAGGGACATATTAGGATACAATATGATTGAAATTGGGTTTCGACCCGATTTCTTACAGTGTCTTTCATCTAGTCAATTTTGAAAATAGGCAACACGTGCATTCAACTTTTTTCTCACCAATCTTCGTATACATTTAAATTTTGTAAACGGATATCCCCTCCATTCCAACCAAAGTAATTTTTGTAAATTTATAATGAAAAAAAATCAGCGATTTAAATTCATAAAAAAAGTTACTTATCATAAATTTAATATCTTTAAAGCTCTAGCAGAAAGTTCGCCAGTAAAGTAGAAAAAAGTACGGTTAGTTTTTTCAAAAAACAAACATAAAGAAAAAAAATCTCTTTCTATATAACTCGTTGATTATAACTCTTTATCGTCTTTCGAACTTATTCTTCATAATTATGAGCGTAAAAAAGATTTACCTGCGGGTACGATTTTATAAGTGCACGGATTTTTTTGAAATCCCAAAGAATTCTGAGCCCAACAAGACAAAACACCGTAATCGAATTCGGTAACTGGAGTGAATACGGCAGTGCTGCGTGTACCATCTGTGATAATTAGTTCCTTTAATAAATTCATACTGGTGGAGGTATTATTAAATTTCCACGTGAATTCTACGTTCGGAGGATTAGCCTCCACTTGACATGTAACGCTCACTTCTTCTCCGCGCCCTACTCCGTATTCGGCGCTTTGAATAGGGTAACAAATTGGCGCGTCTGAAAAGTACACCAGAAGAGAAATCTTTACCATTGTCATAATACGTTCGGTACGTAACGTACGAATAAGTACCCAGATTTTATTTAAGACTGATTAACACATTTTCAAACTTGGACGAGTATACTGAATGCTATTCGAGCGTGTAATTGGAAAATGCACATGGAGCTTGGCAAACGAACAGAATGTAGGGTGAGGAGACGCAGACGTATCGAGGTGGCTCGTTTCAGACGACGTTTAACAGGCTTCGATTGTTCGGCGAATAAAGATTAAGTATAGGTATTGGAAAGTATTTAAATGCAGGAATGTGTTCGGAATTCGTGTTAAGTTATGTTTAAATAGTGTATGTGGATTAGGGTTTCCGCGAAGGCAAGATTTCATTACTTTGTTTGAAAAATTTTCAAATCATTTGATTATAATGATTTTTAAATATTTGTATTTCTGATGAACTAACAAAATTTTTAAAAAAATTTAAAGGGCACGGAATAAAATTCTTTAATTTGTTCAAAAACGATTAAAATTATGTTTTAATTTAACCCTCGCATGCCCAGGAGGGATTTTAAGGATGAAATTGAAAACTGAATCTTAATCTGAAGTCTATTAAGAAAAAAATAACCTGGTATGCCACTTTTTTAGGGCTCCATTTTTTTGAGGGTCCACCCACTTTCCTTGAAAGTCTTCTATCTCTGTTTCTAAGGTCTATTTTAAAAAAATTTTCAAACAAAAGTTGTAGATTAAGATTTGAAGAAAAATTTTAGTTATTACAGAAATTTCGATTGGAGCCCTCCCTCCCCTTCAATTACGCATAATACGTATGTAAATCTTCCTTGGACATTGATTATGCTACTTGCATTTATCTTGATGCAACTGCAGTTCAGCCAAAAAGAGGAAAAATAGGTTTTGTTAACAGTCGATTCGATTTTAATTGGACCACACAATTCGTGCCATTTTTTAAGGCTCCCTTTTATTAAAGGTCTACCCCTTTTCAAAAAATCTCCCTATCTTTGTACTTAAGTCCTCAAATGAAAAATTTTTCAAACAAAAGTTGCAGATTGAAATCTTTAGAGTAATTTTGGTTATTACAAAAATTTTGATTGGAGCCTTCCCTCATCTTCAATTTTATGTATTAGGTATGTGAAATTGGTGGTGGAGGGGGGTTCAATCAAAATTTTTTTAATAACCAAAATTATTTCTAGCATCGCAATCTACAACTTTTGAATTTGTTTTATTAAAAGTAGAGTTGAGAAGTTGAGAACGAAGAAGGGGTGGACCCACGAAAAAAGGTATAGCCTTCAAAAAAGGGCATAACAGCCAATTTTTTTCTTCTAGATTATAAGTCAGGCATAAAATTGCTTTTATAAGTAACAAATATAATCATAGCGATGACTTTTTTTTTCATTTACTATTGTATTATAGTTATCAGTGAAAACCAAAATTTCACACGAGAAATAGGATCAAATCAAAATAACCCGCTATTATTTCCCTGTGTGACACTCTCACATTATTCAGTGAGAATTCTTGAGGAAAGAATTTTCATTCGCTGCATTTTCAAGCAGGAATACGTATACAGGACGGTTCACATAAAAATCGATTTTTTGAAAAAAAAAACTTTGGCAACAAAAATCACTAAAACTAAGCATGCTACAAAAAAATTGACCGCTTTCAGCAGAAAGAGAATTCCAATCTCTATAATTTCGATTCTAAGCATTTTTTTTTTCGCAGGGTCCCCAGCTTGGCCAGAAAATCCATGTTTAATGGGATTTCTAGCATAGGATATGCTTTTATGTACTATGGGTAATTCTTCGAAAAACATGGGAAAATATCTTGACGAAATTCCGTGATTTTGTCAGACTTTTTTGGACTTGGAAAAATTTTCAGATTTTCATTGACTTTCTGAACCTAGAAAATTGACTTTAAGACAGTTTGTCAGACTTTTTTGGACTTGAACTCAAAAATGGATTTTTGGGTTTGAAAAATTTCAAGAAAGTTCAAATCAGATATTTTGTCAGACAAATTTTTACCTAACGCTGACTTTTAGACATTTTGTCAGATTTTTTTAAATTTGAAAAAATTTTCAGATTTCTATTAACCTTTTGTACTTTTGGAATGATTTCGAAAAATTTTCAAAAAAAATCCTTTACGAAATTCATTTACGAATATCCGTTACGATGACTTTTAGATATTTACTTTTTTGGAATTGGAAAATTTTTCAGAATTTAAATGAATTTTTGGGCTTGAAAAATTTCAAGAAAATTTCAAATATTTCGACTTTATGGAGTTGAAAAATTCAATGAGCAAAATCATAAACATAGGTAGTATGGAAATGACGGGGACTTTTTTCAGACAATTTGTCAGACTTTTTTGGACGTGAAAAAATTTTCAGATTTCTATTCACTTTTTGGACTCGAAAAATTTTAGAAATCACGCCGACTTTCAGACATTTTGTCAGGCTATTTCACATTTTCTAGGGTTTAAAAATTTTCAGATTTCAAAAGATTTTTGGACTTAAAAAATTCGATAAATTTTGACTTTTTTGATTTTGAAAAATTTTATGAAAGGTCAGTTGACTTTTGAATTTGGAAAAATTTAGATTGTTTCCAAGTTTAACTTTTAGAGATTTCACGAGACATGATAACACTGTGTCCGACTCTTTGAACTTACAATTAGATAAAGTCAGACACAATGTCAGATTGGAATGTGCACTTTATTGAAATAGAAATAATGGGTAGTCGGGGGGTGGGTGGTCCCTCCTAAATTTCAATAAGAAGATGGAAATTTGTCGTAATATAATTCTGCGAAAAATTTCATACCTACAGTCAAATTCTATTGAAATGCAAAATTTCGAAAATATTACCATAAATAGGTAATTTAACAGATGAAAGTGAAATAAATGAACTTGGAATAATTTTTACAAGCGTTCTTCTCGATTCTGTCTCTTCCCTCTCATTTCTCTCTCCTTCGATTTGATTCACTCACAACCCATAGAATCTTACCCCGCCCGACTAATTTGCAGTTCTTACCCTTCAGGCCCCTTCACTTCACCAGGCACAAATTGAGTTGCGAAACAAAATAACATAATGTCAAGAAGAACCGAAGTCACAGCTCTATTCTTTGAAATACAAAACTCAAAGCTTCTTAACCGTGAACTTTTCATCAATACCATCAAAGTATTAGTTATCACTCGAACGATACTTGAACTAAGCTTTTTTAAGTAGGCTACTTAGCATTTCTAAGATGAGAAAAAAACCCTAACGTAATCATAGCGTAGACCTTCGACTCATTAAAACATCTCCGAAAGATGAAATGTACCTACTTTCGCGTACGATGCAAGAGACTGCCTCATACTACACATAGAGAACGTAGAAACCATTTTAATATGATTTCTTACGTAAAGAATTCATCGGGGGATGTGAAACTATATAATATAAAGAGGAAACGAAGATACGATACGAGCATATAAAGAGGCATAGCTCCGGCATCGGAGAACTCCGCATTACTAATTATATTAACCGCGATAAAATCTTTTGATATAAGCTTCATTAAAGAGCGTAATTTCTGTGTACGTTGTACTCGGCACCAAAATACATGTAAATTTCACCGCACGCCATTTTCGCAGCGTAAATTAGCCGGATAAAAAATCGCAAGGGAGGAAGAGTGGCGCGAGGGTAGAGAAAAAAGGAAACACGATATCTCGGGAAATGCGCTTTCATTCTCGTCTTACTTGTTGAATTCAAAACGTAGTGAAATTTTAATACGCTTACATTTCACATCCAAGTAGAAAGAGTTGCTTTCGCCGTTTCCTTCGGAGTTTGTGGCAACGCAGCTGTATAATCCGCTGTGCTGACGGGTAACTTTCTGCAGAACCAGCGTTTGATTGGTAATCAACGGGCCGACGATCAGACTGCTGTTTAGAAACACACCCTGTAATGAGAGAAAAAAATCTAGCTGGGTAAAAATTTTTTCGCAAAGAAAAACAAGCCGGAAATTTCAAACAATAAATTAAACCGAGGCGAACCTCGAATGTGAGAGAAGAGTTTTCGCGAATAAAAAAATCCGCCGCCGTGTTACGAAACTTTACCACTGTAAAAAGTTCATTACAGAATTAAGTTTTAATTTTCCTCCTTAACCATTACACGACGGACGCGAAGCGAAAGGTTTAAATAAAAGTGAATTCGTTATCAGAAGTGGGCATCCGCGAAGAATTTTTATAAACTCGAGCAAGAAGACTCGCGGAAATTATTACGGTACGGCCGGCACATAAAAATGTAAACAAATTTTTATTCGTTTTTTACCTTCTCTCTCCTAGGAGAGAAAAAAAAAGGAAAAGGAAAATACCGTTAATTTTTACGAATGAAAAAGAAAAAATGAAGGTAATGTTCCTAGTACTTCCTTATCCTGGTATTTAGTGCTTTAGAAAGTCGAACGACCGTTTCTCTTGTAAACAGGTAATTCATTTCTTAATTTAATACTCATAAGCGAATGGTTAATATTTTAACGGGATTTCGAAAGTTGGAAATTTTGATGCAAGTTTTACGTAAAATTATCAAACACGAGATCAACGAATGAATCGGTTTAAAAATTTATAAGCATTGAATTTTCCTCTTTTGTCTCTCATTTCATGTTTTCTTTTCTTCTATTCTCAAACAGAAGACGACGTAATGAAGAAAAATGAAATGTCGGAGCTTTTGAGCTTTTGAAACGTGATGCCTTATTTTTTACGAGTACCTATCTCAACTAATAAGTGTGCAACATGAAACTAACATTTAACTTCCACATCACTTTTTCGACTGGTAAATTGGATTTTATTTTGCACTCGAAGTACACGTCGATGCCTTCCATGATGGCGCTGCTGTTCAGATTTTTACCAAGTTCCAGAATAGCGTTTGGTTTATCTGTTTAAACAGGTTAAAAAAAAAATTTTAAGTTAATATTAATTACGTACGCTTAATTTATCATATCGAGTAATCAAGCAAGTCATAATCATAAAATCTCCTGATCGTGCAGAAGTCTTCTTTACAACCATTTTGATTCATTAGAATGTAGATACATTATTCTAATTCAGACTCACAGTCATAGCTGACCGCACTCCGTCTCCGGAGAAAAGAAAAACTGATAAATTTTGGAGTACCATTCCTAGTTCTGACACAGTGTCATTTTGTGTCAAGGTGCCTGACACAGTTCTGAGACAGTGTCAATCTGCGTCAAGATATCTGACACAATTTTGACACAGTGTCAACTTGTGGCAGGGTGTCCGACCAAGTTTTGACAAAACGTCAACTTGTGTCAGGACGTATGGTCCAGTTCTGACACGGTGTCATTTCGTGTGTGCCTATAAAGAACCTTATACTTGAACTTAGTGTGAATTTCAAAGTATACGGAGGAGAGAATGGAGATGTTTATGGTTTAAAACAATACTGTTTTAGAACCCTCAAAACTACAGCAAAGCCATTTTTACTTCTCAGCTTACACCTTTTCATGCTATTTTTATTACATATTCCTTTTATAGTGGTTTTCAATCAGATCAGAGGCGTGCCGAAATGGGAGACGGGTGGCCTTTATTTTCAACGATTGAATTTTTTGCTCCCACTCCAAAAATTGTTCCTTCTTATGGGAAAATAATTCCATATTTTTTTTAATTTTCCCCATAGAATTTCAAGTGGCGCCTTCAAGCCCCCTCCCATTTTCAAAAAATTAAAGAAATTAAAACTTGAATTTTTTTTTTCCATTCTAGGTCCCGCCAATATTCTTTCTGTTCAAAAATAACCACTAAAATTTTCAATCTCCTTCCCCAGTGTGATACAAGCGAGA
>FIZU01055079.1:0-27837 GCA_900064475.1 Pseudococcus longispinus
CTGGGGCCCGAGGGTTTTGTGTGGTGACTATTGGGACCTCATTCAACACTTTTTCGCAAAAAATTACTTGCTACCTTCTTTTTCTGTTTTTTTCCCCTAATTTTACTGGACTATTAGAAATTTACGTTAAACATGGATTTTCTGGTCGAACTAAGGGTGCTGCGAAAAAATTACAAGGGATGAAAATTTTAAAGCTTGAAATTCTCTTTCCCCTAGAACCGAGTAGTTTCTTTCTAAAAAGCTCAATTTTCGAGATTTTTGCATTCAATGTTTTTTTTTTTCATTTTGAAAATCATCCACCTTATAAATGGCCCACCCCGAATTTTCCAAATGACTTTTTTCAACTTCCCACACAATTTCCAAGAAAATTTCAAGCATTTAGTGGCAAAAATTTTCCATTCATAAATCGTGGGCCTGGAAACAGATGGTTTGTTGAAATTTTCACACGAATTCTCTTCCTATATCTTTGTTGATTCGATTCAACAACCTTCAAGTACGTAAGGGTTAAATATATCAACTAAAGCGACGAAAAAATTTCTTCGTCTGGAATAAAATTCATCTCTCGAGGGAAAATGAAATTTGAAATCGTCTCGTCGAGTAATACAGAACGCTTTGATTTATTTATACTCTAGCAAAAAAATTTTCCTATGCAGTAAGTACTTCGCCTTTTATCAAATATTCAACATAACTTTCTTCTGTTGATGCGTTTCATTTTAAAATTCATCGAGTGTACGCGAATTTACAGTGGTTCGAGGATAAACTTTCATAAAAAAAAACCCTCTATGGAAAAAAACCTGTTCCCACGCATTAGGAAAATTTCATACTAAAAATATTCTAGGGTACTGCAAAATAAAGCACGTCACAATCCACACGTGACTGATTCAAATCCGGGTCCAAAATCGAATTTTTTTCATCTCGATGCTCGATCTATTTCCATCATAAAAAAAGGTAACAATTCCACCTAGGATACGATTCTTTCACCTGCGATATCGATACATCCATCACAACAGAACAGTGCAAATGCAACACCGAGTCGACGAAGGCTGCGCCGCCGCATAATAAATTCTAAACGATATAAAAAAATTGTTGTTTAATGTTTAATAACGCGCATTTTTACATTTTCTCGCGATATTAATAGATTGATATTAATAGGAAATTTTTATATCTGTCATTGCCCATTCTTAAATACCGAATCGCGGCCAAGGCGTTTTTAATAATTTTATTACGTTCATGTGAACTGCGTGCGAACCATAGGTTTGATCTTCTAACGGTTATTTGACTATTCAAAATAGATAATGGATAATCGAATTAAATGCTTCTAGGTATTCCGCGTACCTCAAATATACGCTACGAGATTAAATCCAGGAATTGATTATAAGTACGTAACGTATACAAAGTACATATAAGAATAACCTAAACACAGTCTGCACTTACAATTGAATTTCAAGTAAACAAAAAAGTACTAAGTCATCGGACATAATACAGCATCAGCTCGTCGGATTTTTTTCCATCGATATCCGGAAAACACCGGCATGGTGATAAATAAAACTAGGTATTTATGTAAAAGTGAACAATGAAGGCATTTCATTGAAAGTCGATCCTCGATGGCCTGCTGGCCGGTGTCTATTTATACAAAAGTGTTTGAAATCCGTGAAAAAATTCACTCTCCGGGTAGAGAGCTATTATGCGCTGGAATTTGCGTATTCGGCAACCTATGTCGATTTATAAGATCGATATTTCCGACCAAAAGTGGATTTTAATAGGTCAGTGTGTAATTACAGGGATGAAAATTTTAATAGAAATGTGTCACGTTGGGAAGTAATTTCATGAAATATTTCAGGGATGAAATTTATTCGACCTTGGTCCGGCTGAACTATCGTTTTGATATTTTTAATAAAATATCACTCGGAAACGTCGATCATTGTTTTTTTCTTGAAATGAAATAGAAGGAAAAATTTATCGAGAAATACGAATAGATATTCGAATAATTAATAAGTAAAAGGTAATTTGCGTGCGTTTCAGCGATAAAATTTGATGAAATGATTGTCCACCTTCGACCTTCGTCCTTCACGATTACGTGAAAATTGATCGAAAAGTTGATGAAAATTGACGGTTGTCCGAGAAATGGCAATTTTTTTATCCAATTTTTCTGAATATACACGCTGGAAACATTGGAATAAATTAAAATGGAAGGAGGTCAACCCAGTAATGAAAATTTTTACCATAATTTTTGGATCTATGGGTTAAACAATTGGGAAAATAAGAATTAGGGCGAAATGGTTGACTCGTGATGAAATAGTCGTATTATTTACACACAGTCAAACTTGAGAAATTCAGTGAAATTGTGCCTCTGTCAGATTCCTTGCACCTACACCAATTTTTCAATTCCCCTTCGACAATTGAAAATTTTACATTAGAAGAAAACTTGGAAAAATCACTGGATACCATTTTAAGGAACATGAAGAATTTGGTTCTCAATAAGTTGATTCGAATTGAAAATGAAGGATATTCATACTATTCATACTGAGGGAGTCAATTATGCAATATGCATAGCCAGAAAAATCATATAGTGCCAGAGGCGAAATTTGATCAAAAATCTCGGGGAGGGGGAGGGGGGATTGAAGGAGAAATTTGCCGATCAATATTTTAAAAAATTGAATAATTTGTCGAAAAATTATCTACTTTATCGTCCACTTGCTCGGATATGAAAATCTGGGAAATTTTTTGAAGGAGTCTATAATATTACTCAGAAAATGAAAAAAAAAACAGTTTAAACGAAAGCAAAATAAAAAAAAACACCATAATTTGTGGAAGAATTTTTAAGAAATACAGAAAAAATTTTGCCATTTTTGAGCATTCTTACAAAAAAAATTACGAGTGAAAGTACGTAATTAAAAAATTTGTAGAAAAGGAAGTAAATTCGCGAATTGTTTCAGCCAAGACAAAGGGGAAAAAGCGGATTGATAAAAAAAAAATGAAAAAAACTGATTTGCTGTATGTTGCCCGAGCGAACCGAGGGCGAAATTTTTACAAAATTTTGTTCGGAAAGTAAAAATTAGTACGATTTGGTAAATACCAAAAATCGACAAATTTTTCAGAAACAATTCAACAAATTTTCAAAATTTAATAACTTCTAATCAATTTTTAAAGTTTGTCGATTTTTCAAAATTTTCGGCAAAATCTCATCAAAATCACAAAATTGGCCGACTTTTTAACGGATTTCGAGTGGGTGGTGGGGATGGGGGGAGGTGTTCCACACTCTCCCCCTAACATTTCGTCCCTGTATAGTGCAATCGCATGTTTTCAACTTTGAGCTCAATGAAAATCAAGCTCCTTCAGATCTACCCCTGCTGAAGCAAACAGGGTGGCCCATTCAAGGGGTCGATGGTTTTTAAAATAAAAAAATTTCGAAAACTAAGCCTTCTAAAAAAAATACTACCTCTTTAGAAAACGAGAATTTCAAAATCTACAATTTTCATCCCTTGATTTTTTTTCGTATCACCCTTAGTTTGGGTAGAAAATCCATGTTTATGGGAAAAGGAAGTCCATTTCAAAAATGAAACAATTTTGACTGAAAATATCTCTAAAACTATGCTTCTCGAGAAAAAACTAATAGCTTAAAGGAGAAAGAGAATTTCAAGCTCAACAATTTTCATCCCTTGCATTTTTTTCGTAGCACCCTTAGTTTGGTAAGAAAATCCATGTTTATGGAAAATTTATAAAGTCGATACAATTTTTTTATTTTCTTCATTTTCAAAACCATCGACTTAGTAATTTTTCCATAAATATGGATTTTATGACCCAACTAAGGGTGCTACGAAAAAAATACAAGGGATGAAAGTTGTAGAGCTCGAAATTCTCTTTCTTCTATGAGCTTTTCAAGGAGCTTTTTACGAGATTTTTACAGCCAAAAAGAGCTTGGTTTTCGAAATATTTGCAGTCAAAGTTGCTTCATTTTTGAAATTATCCACTTTTGAAATTTCCCATAAACATAGTTTTTCTGGCCAAACTAAGGGTGCTACAAAAAAAATGCAAGAGGTGAAAATTGTAGAACTTGAAATTCTCTTTTTGCCACGAGCTATTAGTTTGGTTGGGTCACCCTGTATAGTCACAACATTGATACCAATCGTCGTGAAAAAAATAAATTCAATTCCAATTGAAAAATGACGAAGTTTATCGAATACTGATTAAAGTATTGAGAGTGGTCAGTTTGTTGTAATAGATTTTAGTTGACGATTTTTAAAAAACTACAGCAATTGAAGAAATGACCTGCAGGAGCAAAATTATTTTCGTAAAAAATTTTAATGTTCAATTTTTTTCAATTTTCAATAGTTTATGCCTCGAACTTTTTTAAAACAATTTTAGACTTTTTTTACCAAACTTTGATTTGACTTTCAGTTTAATAAAATTTTACGTCCTCATCATAACCAATCAATGTTGAAATGCTTTCCTTATATTTTTGGCATTTCAGCAAAAAGTTATAACTTTTGTCAATTTATGAATTACTTGTAATATTTTTAAAAATTAAAAAAAATTGAAAAAAATTGAAAAAATGAAACAATAAAGGAGAGAAAATGTATCATTTTTTTGAAATGTCAAAAAATTACTTACATCAATTGAATAAAAATATTTGAAAAATCATAAATTTTAATAATTCAATTTTAATGATGAGAGAGAAAAGTCAGTTTATATTACTTTTCATCTGTACCCAAGAGATTTCTTGAAAATGTCTCATTTTAAATTATTTTCATAATCTCAAGGTCCCGATGAAAAATGTTTTTGTTTTCAAACTTCGTGATATATATATTTTTTTTACAAATGCACAAAGATATTTCACTCTTTAGGGAGTCGTTATACGTATAAGAATTGCGATGGCGAATTAGAAAGAAACAAAGTCGTAAATACGTCACCCCAGGCTAATCATAATTTATCCCCAGCCAAGTGAATTTTTTCATAGGTAATTTTTCTCTCTGTCGAGAGATAAGATGGTTTAAAATTTCAAAATCTAACGTGCCTAATTTGCTTATTATTTTTTATCATTTGTCAAAAGATTGTAATTTGGATTATTAAAGAAGCAAACGAGCGATGAATAATAAAGCGGAAGATTTAATGAATCGTGTTTGGATTTTATAAAACTATAAAAGAAAGAATATACCATAAAGCCACGTTTTAGAATATGAAGATTTGAAAAGCCTAGCAAACTTCGCCTTGTGTAAGATACTTTACTCGATGAAATAAGTTTTGTACGGTTTCTCGTGGTTCTTTTTCCTTTATAATGAATTTTCGAATGGAAATTTTATCGAATGTGCATTTCGAATAATTTTTACAACTTCATTTCGAAACGTTTTGTTTGGTTTGTTGTTTTGAAAGTAAAAAAAAAAAATATTCGCTACACCTACAAACGTAACAAAAGATTATTTTTTTACGTTTATTCGAAGTTCACTTTTTAATTTAATTTTCGAAAAAAATGGATGGAAAAATTTTATAATCGAATATTAAAAAAATATAAGTAAGAATAAATAATGTTTTCAAGGAGGTAGTTAAGGTTATTCTTGTTTTCCATTTGAGAGATTTTACTACAGGCACCACACTAAATTGAAAAATAATAGCAACCTACTCATTATAAAATTTATAAGTGCACGAGACCAGCAAATGAAATGTTTCTTCGTTGAAAATCCAAGCTAGCTAAAAATTCATCGTGGAATTACCCAAGTTATGGTTGTTTATAAAATAGCAACGAATGATAGTGCCAAAAGATAATGAAAATTTCCAACGAAGAATAGTAAATAAAGATACTGGTTTTTCAACCAACTACGTTGGTATTTTAAAGCAACCATTCGCTATCTGATGCTCTGGGTTGAGGTGGGGTTAAAATTCGTATAAAAATATGCAGATTCCATATAGGAGTAGGTACTTGGTAAGTCCTTTACGAACTACATGGTAGAATGCTCATGGAAATAACATTGGATATCCGATTACGCGTGGGAAGATTCGTTCTTTCGTATGAAGTCGAAGACTGTACTTAATCATTAAAAAAGACTGGCTTTTTTTAACGCAGTCGAAAATAAGTTCTTTTTTTTCGTCGAGTCTTCATTATATCGAGTTGCCTTTGGAAGAAAAATGTCCTTAGTTCGTTCTAAGAATACTTAACGATGTTGCCAGCCAAGTTTATAACGCCGGTGCGAAAATAATTAATGAAATTTTGGATTATTTACAAATTAACATCGAACAAGAAATCGCAAGAAGCGTTGAATATAATAAAAGTTTTTCATTCGAAGACTATAGCCGCTTCGATTCGTATTCATTGGTGATTAATGAAGAATAGAAAAAAAAGGGCCTGTTTTCAGGTCGGCAAATGCGAGTAGAAAAAGTACAATCGGAATGGATTTTTGCCATACTCGATTAATAACCATACCAACGTGTCAAAAGTTTCCTCGACTAGATGAGATTTTTTTATTCGACGATTTGAAAACTCGATGGTATTCGTTGGAATGATTTGGGTATTTTCGCTGGTGTTTTTTATTGGTGAACTACGTTTCTCAATCAAGTTATCTTCCTAGTTTCGAATAATTTTACATTTTATATTCGAATGACTGTGAAATCAACCCTTCTTTGCCACGGTGATGATGTTTTTCGCTATAGATATAGGATAGGTATTGCGAATATTCACCTACATCTAGATTTATCGTATACAATGAAAATACGCGAGTATGTTTTACATTTCCTGCAAAATTTGATACGCGAGTGAAATTTTATCTCATTTTTTACTCTCAGCCGAATATATAAATCTAATAATGTCACGATATTAGATTTTTCCTCGGGTAATAAATTTCCCATTTCAAAGTTTTCCAAATACACGGATGCGTAGGGGGAACTTCATCTTATTTTTTATTCAATTAAGTTCACGTTTGCTTGATTGTATTTAGTAAACCGATTCGTACTCAATTTACATTGTCGTCTTTTCAAAATGTTGTTTTTTTCTCGTGTTTAATGGGGTAATAAATTATGACGAAATATGATTTCTTTGCCTCTTTCGTCTCTGGCACCATATGCTTCGTCTTTTTGCGGCTTTGATGGATAAAAAAATATTGATAAATGTGTTGTGCACAGGAACGCGTAAAAAGCTGCTGTGAATTCATCCGAGCGGTTTATTTTTTTAAAGGATTTTCGAGTTAAGTGAAAATACCCGACTGAAAGGTTTAACATATTAAATGTTGTTGTATCGTTTGTATGAGATTTTGTCGATGCTTATATGAGTATGATGAAACTTTTGTTTTGTTGGTGTACTTATATAAGCTCGAATTATGGTATGCTTGATCTTGGCGTGTTACATGAGAACCAAATGTAATGTCGTCAATTTTTTTTTTAAAAAGTTAGACTGTGAGTTTCAAAATGTAAAACCCTTGTAAGCGGAATGACCTTAATTTAGACGAAATTACATTTCATGGTTTCTTAGCAGATGCATAAAAGTTATTTAGTGTGCCCCTAGGGTTCATGCACAACTTACAAAGAGAATAGAAAATGAACAGACAAGCGACGATCCGATTCGATCGTAGAATTTACGTAGCTCATTGCCAAAGCTTAAACAGAATTTCAAAAAAATACCTATATAATTGCATAAAGTTTTAGATACCAGAATTATTAAGCACGTTTAAGCACAATATTTTAAATTTTTATGAGAGCTCTGTGTATATCCAGGTTGTTCCTTTGAGTACGACTTGGGGAGCAAAAGCAAAAATTATTTTAGCCATTTGCCATTTAATCCTTTCGAGGAGAAGATTCGAAGTTGAGAAATTGAATACTTGCTGCTCGAACAAAACGAAGGGAAGAGTTTTAAAGGAAATAATTTAATTTGAAAAAATAGGAGTTCCTTTTATACGTATTTTTATTTCGACGTGTTGAGATCAAAAATTCCTCTTATCTTCTTTCAGTTGAGAGTTCTAAACATTGAGTTGCGTGAGTCCGAATTTGAGGAGTGGAGAGGGAGGGGATATATCATGAAGGTAGGGAGAGCAATCATGGCCTTCGTGTATAAAGAAATTTGTAAAATCAGTTCTCTGCAACTTTATTCCAAGATTTTGTTTTAATATCATCATTATTTAGGAAATTATTGAGAATAACTGAAAAAAATACGTCCTGCCTCAACTTTCCTCTTCAAAGTGAGGGAGTCTGATTTTAAAAAACTCCTTAAACCACCTTTGAGCCATATTTCTACCTTTTTTCTAATTTTTCCACGCAATGTGATCAATTCCATAATGAACGTGTATTTACGGCAAACCGGTTATGCAATTTTATTAACATCATTGAAAGGGATTACCAAAATAATACACAGGGGTTGAAAAATACGAATGCGAAGATATAACCAACTCCGCGAATCTATTCTGGTAGCTCCTGAGATGCTGAGGATCGTGATTAGAATCGCAGGCCCTTGATATTACCCAGACCCCTTCCCTCTCTCGCATATGTCGGCTATGAAGTTATAATAATTTGAAAATTTTGAATACAATTGGAATTTTTTGATCGAAATCATCACTGGGTGGCCCATTAGAAAGGTTGATGGATTTGAAAATTAAAAAAAAAACTTTGACTGCAAAAATCTCGAAAACCAAGCCCCCTAGAAAAAAACTAATAGCTCGAAAGAGAAAGTTTTTCAACATCTTTAAAACCATTGACTGTAAATTTTCCATAAACATGGATTTTCTGGCCAAACTAAGGGTGCTACGAAAAAAATGCAAGGGATGAAAATTATAGAGATTGAAATTACCTTTGTACTAAGACCTATTAGTTTTTTTTCTGGGGGTTTGGTTTTCGAGATTTTTGCAGTCAAAGTGTTTTTTTTTCCATCTTCAAAATCATCAAACTTTTTAAATGTGTGTAGATATTTTAATCAGAAAATCGTTTGAATAAATCTTTCACCTTAGAACTCCCTCCCCCGCCCGCTATTTTCGAAGAAGCATAATGTGTTCGTTTTTCAACATTTTGACATGAATATATCTTATGTATATGGGGGGGGGGGGTCATTCTGTGGAAATTTTGTTCAATTTTTTGACATGGATATGTCTAATCTAAAAATTTTGTTCACTTTTCGTCACAAAATTCCTTGACGATGATTTTTAGCCTTAGACATTTTGTCAAACTATTTTGGACTTGGAAAAATTTTCTGATTTCCATTGACTTTTTAATGCCGGCTTTTAGACATTTTGTCAGACCTATAATTTAGACTTTTTGATTTAGGAAAATTTCAGAAATCAGGGTAACTTCCGATATTTTGTCAGGGAGACTTCTTGGGTTTGGAAAATTTCAGATATTAGCTCGGGTTTCAGACATTTTATCAGACTTTTTTGGGCTTGAAAAATTATTGAGAACTCTTCAGATTTCCATTGACTTTTTGAACTTTGAAAAATTTCAGAGATAATGCTGGTTTTTAGACATTTTGTCAGATAAACAATTCAGATTTTTTTAACTTAATAAATTGACTTTCATTCATTATGTCTGACTTTTTTGCACTTGGAAAATTTTTAAGAACTAAAATTAATTTTTGGAGTTGGAAAATGAAATTTAACTTTAGGGCATTTTGTCAGACTATTTTGGAATTTTGAAAATTTTCAGATTTCCATTGACTTTTTGAATTTACAAAATTTCAGAGATATTGCTGATATTTAAACATTTTGTCAGACAAATAATTTTGACTTCTTGAACTTGGAAAATCAACTTTCAGGCATTTTGTCAAACTGCTTTGGACTTAAGAAAATCTTTGAGAACTCAAATTAATTTTTGGGCTTGGAAACTTTCAACTTCATGGACTTGAAAAATTTCAAGAAAGTTCAAATCAGGCATTTTATCGGACAGCTTTTTACCTAACGCTGACTTTTAGACATTTTGTCGGCTTTTTTTGATTTTGAAAAGTTTTTCGAATTTCTACTGACTTTTTGAGCTTATTTGGAATGGGATTTCAAAAATTTTTCAAAAAAATTCCATTGCGAAATTCACTTACGAAATTCCGCTACGCTGACTTTTAGATATTTTGTCTGACTTTTTTGAACTTGGGAAAATTTTCAGAATTCAAATGACTTTTTGAACTTGAAAAATTTCGAGAAAATTCCAAATTTCACGATATTATCGATTTGAAAAATTTTATGAGCAAAAGCATATTTCCCCAGATAAACTTTTCCAAAATTTAAAGAAAAATTTGAAAAAAGCAAAAGGACAAATGGGGAAAATCTGCACAATATGGGTGGGGGAAGGATACTTGTAATCAAACAATTTTAATTAATATTTTTTCAAAAAAAAATCATCAAATGTTTCAAATTTTTCTAATTTATTTCCACTGTAGATCAAAATTTCGTAGTGCCTTAGGGTTAAATGGGAAACTTGGAAATTTTTATATCTTTACCCGGTGGTTTTTTATACTTTTTAAATTTTTTCGACCTTCTTTCCCTCCAACTTTCCAACCAAAAAGTAAACCCTTTTTTCATAACATTGTTATGAGATCGTCTACCTAATTAAAATTTGTAATACTCGTCTAATTTTCATTTGATATGTTATTAAAATAAATACCTCCAAGTTTCGGGATTTTATAAACACCTTGTTCGTATTTCAAATCCTTATTAAATAGGGTTTTCCGGACATGTGTATAAATTTCTGCAATCTCGAATGTTACGGTTTAAAATGTTTATAAATGTTTCAACGCCCCGAATGTTTTGATTAAGAAGCCCGACATCACATGTTTAAAACCCTTCAGCGTTTTAATTTTCGTTGCGAATAGAAGTTTGAATTTCAAACGGAAAGATTTTTATAGGTACATACAAGTAAATCTACGGGATGGAAATATAAAATCTAATCTAATTACGTCGCTAATACGTATCTCCAAACGTAGTATAAGATGGAGAAAAACGTATTTAATCCTGCGACACGTGAGGATTACGTACACATTATAAATACTCGTACGTATGAGAATATTCATTTCAAAGGATGCCTCGTGCATATGTATTCGTTATCGAGTATTGGTAATACACGACTATATAAAAACTTGTATACATATGTATATTTGTGTACTTACATTCGTATGTACTTGAAAACATCATACTTGAATCTTACGAATAGCCAACTCGTGTCAGTCTAGGTATTTTTTCTTTACTCTTTGTCACACGCCAAAATATGTAATATTAAACTTGACGACGATTTTACGTGCTAGCAATTCTTTTATTCGATATTTATTTTTCGACGGAGCGGAATAAAAAGTTGATAATTTGAAGTTTTCCCATTTTTCATATGGTACGTCATATGTAATAGCTTATGAAACGATACATAATAATGTCACACGATGATATGCCTATGCTGTATTTGGAGGAAATGTCGTCATAAATATTCTTTTAAAATCACGAGATCGTAATTCAGTCAGTTTCAGGAGCAATTTACGACTAAACAAAATAGGTGCCTGTATCTACTCAAAATATGGTAGTCTACTTACAATTCTACATATAACGGAAAAAAATGTGTACAGGGTGTTTCATAAGTAAGGCAACTTCTTCAATCTGATAAGTATAGGCATACCACATTGTATGTATAGTCAAATAAGCTTGCTAATCTTTGAAATTGTAGGGATAAAAAATTTGTATCCTCTCTATTGCTTGAGCATTTTATTATGCAGGGTGTTTTGTAAGTCAGGCGAATCCTTCAAATCAGTAAGTAGGCAACCCACCTCGAATTCAAGTACATTTGTTTGACGAACATTCAAAATGCAGGGGCGAAAATATGATTTTTTTCAAACGTTCTTATTTGTAATTTTTTCAGTTTTTTGTCATATTACGACCAGAAATTCTGACTTCTTGAACTTGGAAAAATTTATATTTCATGGTTTTTAGACATTTTGTCAGATTTTTGGACTTTGAAAATTTTTCAGATTTTAAACGAATTTTTGAACTCGGGATAGGTATTTCATAAGTTTTTCCAACTTTTAGGCATTCTGTCAGACAGACTTTTCAAACTTGAAAAATTTCAGTACTTTTTTGTAGGCCAGATAATAAAGTCATTTGGGTATCACCAATGCAGATAATTTTCTGAATTTGGAAAATTTCAAAAAAATTTTTACCACACATGACTTTTTGAAATTGAAAACTTCCGTAACGCTAAATCGATAGAGGTAAACATTTCCAAGTCAACTGGGTCTGATGATTTTCATTTTAACCCCCCCCCCCCCTCCCATACTTATAGATTCGACAAAAATTCTCAGATTGGTGTGTTTTTGGAGATTAGAAAAGTGTTTCGAAGTTTTACGTGAAAACGATGTCTCCAATAGCGAAATTTCTAATGACCAATATTCTAGAGAAGAAAATTAAATCTGGAACAGTCATTACAATTTGATTTATCTTGATTTTGACCAGAAAAAATTGTTAAGAAAGCAAATACGATTTTTTAACTAGTGCAACTTTTTTCCTCAAAATGAAATTAAACCAAAATGTAATCAGTGCTTCAGATTGCAAATTTTCTCCTCTACAAAATTAGTCATTAGTAATTTTCCTATTGGAGGCATTGTTTTCACGTAAAACTTAAAAATATTTTCTGAATCGCCAGAAAAAACACAGCTCTGCCAATTCTCATCGAATCCTGTAAAGGTTGAAACATATTTTGAATTTATTACCTACAGGGTGTTGCGATAACAGTACACCGCTTTCAACCCAGAGATACAGCTACCCAAACTACATAAGTGTATGCACGTTCGCTGACCTGAGGATTTGAAGGGACAAAGTTATGCACTATTCCTGGTAGATGTTTCAAAACGTCGTAACTCCGCTGATAATGCAGATAGGCAAATTTTTTTGAAAATTTCTTGTAGAGCTCTCCAAGCTCTACAAAATGAGTTGTATTCATGTTTGTCTAACTGTAAAATCGAAGGAGTTACAATGATTTAAAAATTTGTAGGCTTCATAACTCCTTCAATTTTCAAGTTGGGCAAAATTTTGTAAGAGGCATTTTCTGTTGAACTTTTTGACCTCTACAAAATGAGCAAATGATTTTTTGTCCAACTACAAAATTGAAAATATAAGAGACGATTTTGAAAAATTTTTGAAAAAAAATTGAATTTTGAGAAAATAATGTTACTTTTTATTATTTTAATGGCTGTAGCTCCTTCAATTTTATGGTGTGACGAAAAATTAATTAATAATTTTGTAGAACTTAAAAGCTAAACAAAAATTGACTCTTACAAAATTTTGAATAACTTGAAAATTGAAGGAGTTACAAAGCCTACAAATTTTCAAATCATTGTAGCTCCTTCAATTTTCGAGTTAGACAAAACATGATTATAACTCATTTTGTAGAGCTTGAAGAGTTCTACAAGAAAGTGTTTTTTTAAAAAAAAAAAAACCTGGCTATCTATATCATCAGAAAAATTACGACTTTTTGAAACATCTACCAGGGCGAGTGCATAACTTTGCCCCTTCAAATTCTGAGGTTGACAAACATTCATACATTTATGTAGTTTGGGTAGCTGCATCTCTAGTTTGAAGGCGGTGCACTGCTACCGGAACACCCAGTACTTATTTTTCTTCCCTGTTTGAGGTGTTCTAAGGGTGGTTAAAAAAAGATGAAATTGACCAACAAACACGGTTTCATCGAGTATGAACCATTGAACATAGGTACTCAAATTCATAGCTGTTTTCTCAAGAAGTCGGAGGAAACTAACCATATTCAAAAATTACACCATATGAAAAATTAACAAAATTAGAGCCCTATGATCTTCTACGATCTATCGTATACGTATTATAGATACGAATATGCAGTAAAACACTATACGATGATGGTTTCAAGCAGATAGAATTTTCTTCGTACAATAGATAATTAATCGTGTTGTACTAAAAAGACATTGAAAAAGGTTTTAATGGTGTATATCGAAGTCGTATAGAGTTTACTCGAGTATGTAAACACTAGATGGATAAACTCGATTAAACTTATAGTATTAACGAATCGTTTCGTTGCGAAACATTTAATCCCTTAAGAGCACGCGCCTAATGTCGGCGCAAACACAATGCGGCGACGGAAATTCGTATCAGTAATTTATACACATGCACATAAGAAAAGGCATATCGAATGAAAATTGTTCTACTCACATAATGTTTATCGTCTTCTTCATTATACGCAAGTTTCACCAATCCGAACGAGCCCTGTAACATAGATGAAAAAACCAACATTAAAACCACGATTTAATTGACTATTTTTTATATTCGAGCTCGCACCTCGATTAATTTTTATCCCAAACATTTCCATTAACCGGCGTCGAACGAGGCGCTAATCGAATCATAATAAATCGCTTTCGTGAACCGAAAAACACAGCTTGCCAATTAACAGGCATTAAAACGCGAGCAAGGATTAAAAGCGCAGATTCCGCAGCCTGTGGCAACGTCGATGACAAATTCTACCCTATCGTCGAATTGAATCCGCGGAAAGGAAAATTCGTGACCAAAAATTTAACCAGATAAATTTTCATGGAATGAGGAATTTTTTCAGGGATGGTTTAAAATTCATTCCGGTTTCACGTCGAAGCCATTGAATAGATTTTTTTGGCGGACGTGGTAAGACGAGGTTCTTTTGTACGTGTACACGTGATTCGTTCTGGTAACAACTTTCGCCGCTTAATAAAGTTGACTTTGTTTTTATTCAGGCGGTAACGTGGTTTGCGTATTTCAATAAAACTTTTTCCATATACGGTTCGATATTCGCGGTAGCGAAATAAAAAACACAAATTATGAGAGTTTTAATAAAGCTTTCGCAGATTTTTTTTCCTGCTTCGTACACGCTGCGACAAATTGTTCGAATTTAATTAGCAGTCGACTTCGCGGATACGCGACTAGGGTTCAAAATTAGCTTCGAATGGTATGGTAAAAATTTACGAGTGTTTCGAATGGGGGGGGGGGGGGGGACCTGTCGCTGCCGTGGTATTATTAAAAAAATGCTACCTTTTTTTCGTCGTAGGTATAGCCCAAGTTGTATATGGAGCCCATAAAATAGAAAACCATTAACGTCTGAACCTTTTTAATAGTATATAAAAGCGTTTGCGAGAGAATTTGTAATTTAGATGTATTTAAACAATATGTAATTTGCATAATCGGCTATATAATTACGATAAAATACGAATTAACATTTGGAAGCGGGAAAATTGTACCTACGTACCTGTAAAAATATACAGCCAGGTACCAGAAACGAAACAAGCGAAAAAATTTTAATACCGACGGCTATAGTTCGCAGCCTTATTATAATATAATCAAATTACCGCCGGAATTATTTATCGAGTTGGAACGAAATTTAACATTTTATTGTCCGAATAATCAATCATATTGCCAATTGGTTAGACTTGCTACGTGTGCTTCGTGTTTGCCCATCGATCCAATACTTTCTTTTAAAAAGTTTCCCTTTTGAAGAGAAACGATAGGCTACGATTCGTGTCAATCATTCGTCTTTCTTTAGATATCAGTTTGCGATTAAAGTAAAGCGTACGTATTTTGGGAATATTTTACGATATTTTCTCTCACTCTCGATTTTCGTTGGTAATGGAATTTTCCCTTTTGTGATTAGGATCATTACGATACCGATGGTATCGAGGTAAGAAAGAGAATATCATGTGGTTAATGAATTGAATAAGTACATAAACCTAGGGCGTCCCTCTGCCTGCTGAATGGATGTCGACCTATCGAATTTGGATGTAATCAGGTTATTTTGCATGCCTTTGAAATTGAAGGGGTAAATGACCTTTGAAAAATTTGACTAAAATCTACCTATTTCTTACTTCAATTTTTGAAGAGAGGCAAAAAATCATCCGGTGAAAATGTGCTTTGATCCATATGAAGTGAATACTTAACACTGTGAAAACTGTACAAATTTTGTTGAGAATTTGAGATGATTTTTTGCTTAGCATAAAAATTGAAAGTGTGACGGATTTGAATTAAGTAAGGAAAGGCTGAATTGGATGATTCAATATCAATGTGGCCCAAAAATGGCACCATAGTTCATCCCCCTTTTGGATTAATAATTCGATATCTTTCGACGAGGAAAAAAATTAGTAATTGACTGAGAGTGCCATTGCACTTTCGACACACCCTGTGATTACTCCTACTCCTCTGTTAGGGGTGGAGTATAGATAAAATTCTTTCAACGTACTCGTATTCTACGGAAGAAGTAATTCTTTTTAAGTTCATTTTGATAAAATTTTGTCTAATTTAAATATTGAAGGCGTTTCATATGCTTCATATCGTCTTCAATTTCAAACTTAGGCAACATTTTCGTATTTGTAATCATTCTAGTTTTCCTTTTGATAGAATAGACTTTGATAAGCAAACCGAAACAGAATCGAAAAAACGTATTTAAATTTACAAAATGAAAATGAAAACTATTATGGTTTTGACGTTTTGTATTCCATCATCAATATGATCTCATCGCTATTTTTAGTTTGTTTTTCCAATTTTTTGCCTATATCTTTTCAAATTGATTAAATTACCCAAGTTAGGTACCCAGTGAATTTCAAAACGTGTCTTGACTTTAATTGAAAGCTCTCCTTTATTTACCCATCTCTTTAAATAATTTTGTTCCGGTTTAGTGAATATGATGAAAAAGAAACAAGGTAAGAAAAAGTGGCAAATTCTACGCAGCTAAGTATTTTTTTCGACTGTTGTAAAATTCAACGTCGCGTTTTAAAATGCTGAAATTGAAAAAAATTTTCCTTTCAATTTGTAAAAATACTTAGGAATATTCGTACAGCGATATTAAATGCCTACGTTTATTTTTATTCCGATGCGGAATTCGTAAAAGCTTTCGCATACTTTCTATATGGATTTTTGCTTCTTAAAAAATGTAAATTACCCGAATGAGCCAATTACAAAGAAATTTCTCAACTTCAAGTTCAATGACAGGTGAAACACGCGCCATTAAGGCTGAATAGAAAATTTTTTGTTAGCTTGTCGTATCGTTTCACGTACGCGCGTTACGCATACAGCACAGCTGTAAAATTAGCTTTGCAATTGTACACGGAAACAGTTGTAATCAAACCATGTCGCGGCAGCCCAATGAATACTGTCAAGCGTTTCGTGCAAATTGTTGGCAACTTTTACAAGGCTGACGTTTTAAAAGCCATTAATTTAGTGCCTTTTCATATGTCATTTATCTATTTGTTGTGAAAGAAAAACGATACCGTGTTTCACGAAGCCAAGGCGGAGAAAAAATAAAAAGAATGGAGGTTTTGGAAAAAAAAAGGCGCGGTGCAGGATCTTTTGAGAAATATTTCTCTCATACCGAATAAATTCCCAATTACATGTGCTTCGGTAACATGTTTTCTCGTGTCGATTTATACGCACGTATACAGGGTGTTTCATAGATGAAGTACTTCCTTCGAGTCAGTAAGTAGGCAATCTGTTCTGAGCTTAAGCTTGTACGTTTGCGTACTCTTTGAAATGGAGGAGCAAATTCTATTTTTCTTACTTGATTTTAACAACATTTTTATTTTACTAGACGTAATTTTGAATCCAGGTATGTAAAATAGAAAGGGTAGGTTTGCTTCGGTAAAAAAGGAGATTTTTTATACAATACATGCTCATAAGTATAGTAGATTTTTA
The DNA here is from genome assembly GCA_900064475.1 of Pseudococcus longispinus. NCBI lineage: Eukaryota > Metazoa > Arthropoda > Insecta > Hemiptera > Pseudococcidae > Pseudococcus > Pseudococcus longispinus. The sequence continues at coordinate 17,601 of FIZU01055079.1, forward strand.
TGGAAAAATTTTGAGTACGTGGATATTTTAACTGATGAAATCTAGAATTTATAATTTTTTGAACCACGCTCTGCTACCATGTAACCAAACTTGACAAACCAGATGGAACTAAGTCAAAAACCAGAAGGAGTAACACAGTCATGCGATAGAAATGTTGTTAAAAAAATGATAGGAGGTTTTAATAGTATTTTTTATGCTGATTACGAAAAAAAATGAAAAAATTCCATCAGGTCAGGTTTCTTCGCAAAACTATTTTTTTTTTGAAAAAATTTACTTCTTTTTCATAATTTTGAACTCAAAAAATTGATTTTCTGGGCGAACGAGGGGTACTATGAAAAAAATGAGTAGAAATAAAATCGTAGAGTGTAAAATTTCCTTTTCCTAGTGGGCAATTAGTTTTTTCTTAGGGGGTCAAATTTTCGAGCTATTTTTATTGAAAGTTGAAAAATTCGACTTTTAATTTTCTATCGTAGATATTTCAAAAATTTGACCTCTTAGGAAAAAATTGATTGCTTATTAAAGAAAGGAAATTTCACGCTCTACAATTTTGTTTCTATTCATTTTTTCCATTGAAAGCTCAGTTCCCTCGGAAAATCAATTTTTCAAGTCAATTGGTCATTTTATGTAACAGTTGAGATGTTTTTCTTCAGATTAATCGATTTTTTGGATGAACTAAGGGTCCTACGAAAAAAATGAATAGAAACAAAATTATAGGGTATAAAATTTCCTTTCCCCAATGTTCAATTAGTTTTTTTCTAAGAGGCTTAGTTTTTGGGTTATCTACGATGAAAGATTAAGTACAGCTGATTTTTCAACTTTCATTGAAAATATGTATCTCAAAAACCCAACTATCTAGTTACCTAGGGGGAAAAATTATGCATTATGCAGAAAGAAAATTTCATACTCTACAATTTTTCTTCCATTAATTTTTTTCATAGGACGCATATTTTGCTCTTAAAATGGGATTTTAGTGTAAAAAATTGTAAAAAAAAAACAGAAAATTTCATTTTTTGAGAAACCCTTACCTGATTGAAAAACCCCAATACAATTTTTGGAGCCTATGTTAAAAATAGATAAAAATCATCCCACAGAACCAAAAGAATATTTTAAAAGTTAAATTCAGGATTGTAATAATTCATTTATTTACAATCGGTACATAACAGCAATCTTTTCATAGCCAAAGTATAAGAAAGGAACAACATTCCCTGCACTTTGTAATTCCGCAAACCACTACCCTCTATTCGAAACCGTTTTAATACTACAGTTATTATAGATGAAAAAATTTCAGAAAGCGTACTTTTGCTCCTTCATTTCAAAGGCCCATTAAACAAAAACACTTGTATTCAAGATGGGTTGCCTACTTACGGATATTGAAGGATCGCTTGATTTATGAAACACCCTGTATAGAAAAATACTCAAGCAATAAGGAGGATTCTGCTCGTCGTATATTTCGTATTCAAATCGATGTCGTTTTAGTTCAGCCAAGTTAAAATTTTTTAATGCCTTGTTGCCAACAGATGCGGTTGATTTGGTACGTGTGGCTGCTAGTATACTTACGTAAATGTCAATTCAATAAGTTCAGCCTTATTAGTCCATAAAATCAACCTAAAATGGTGAAGGAGAAGTTCGATTCGAATTAAAGTTACCTATTCGATTTACTCGTAAGGTAGGTAGGTGCCTTTATACCTATTTTATTGTGGTTTTCACCCATAAAACTGACACTCGTATTCCAAGGAAATTGAAAATAATGGTTAATTGTCGAAGTACCTATATAAACGAGTCAAAGTGGTTTTCAACTATTTTTACCCATAACTTCGTATGCTATAGAAATATCGGAAGTAGTAAATAATAAGATTTAAAGCTACGTACGCGAGAATGAAAATTAATTAACTTTGGTTTTAATATATAGTATCTGGCGCATTTAAAAGCAAATCGTATAATAAACCGTCGTCATAAACTCGAAACTAAATTCGTTTTCTTTTTTTCCACCCTGTTTCCGTTTTCATTAAAATTTATTCCAACAATTTGGTAGCTATTAAAATTTATGAAGAGATGGGTGAATTCGTCTTGTGTGGATATTTCTTAATGTATTGAAAAGTGATCGGTTAAACGAGTCTTTTTAAAATGTTCGTATCGACCGATAGCTCAGCTCGCTTATCGGTTAAATAAATAAGAAATATACTTTATTTTCTTTTTTATATCGAATTTTTGAAATTTTTATATCGTCTTTTTTTTTTACTCGTACACAGATGAGGTATATATTCGTATCTTTACATGTGTGTGATATGGCGCCATTACGATTGATACATTTATTTTCCTAACTATATCTATATATTTTTTTCTGTTCTTCTTAATGATTCTACGTTTTGGGTTTCTGAAATTTTCCAGAGTCTGGAAATTTTCGAGTTTATTGACTTATTTGTGTTGATTTTCTTTCCCAAATGGAAAAATTCGAGTTATTTTTGGGTAAATTGTCGACGGAATTTTATTCGTGATATTGAAAGTCTTAGGAGCAATTTTTAGAGAAAATTTTGATACAAGAACGCATAAAATTTTAATTTTCTTACATAATGTGGGCGTTTTACGTAGCTGGCGATTTTGAAAAAGTGAATTTTTACATAATGGCAATGAAATGAAAAGAGCTTTGAGATATTTCTGAGTAATTATCAATATCTCCAATTACTCCAAAAATTTCGATTTTAATATTCATTATTTTATTCCTAAGGAGGTTTTGGATATTTGAAATTTCAAAACTATACGCCTACATTATCACGGTACAAAGACTTATTGAAACTTTGAAAAATGCGTTTTTCTCCCTTTTTATTCGGAATGCTTTTGAATGAGCGAAATATTTCGTAATTAAATGCTCCATTCGAATTTTCCACAATTCATAAGGTGGGCTAAAAAATGATCACATCAGATTTATTCCAGTAGTTCAATGGATAGCTCGATTAAGACTTTCGTATTGGCATCGAGTATTGAACAAAAGCGTCGATTTTTTCATTAAAGCATAAAATAATGTTTTCGTATAACGCTTTATTCTAATATTTTTTCCTTATTTTAAAGTGAAATTATCGATTGCTGGTTTTTTTCTCGAATAAGTTTCATTACAAGTCGCTATTTCGCGTAAATGAGCGAAAAAATTCATTTTATGTGGATCGATTGTTGCGATAATTAAATTATAAAATGTCGAAATGACGGTCTTACTGTTGAAAGAGGGTGTTCGAGAAGGAAAATGGAATTTCTCCATGAGATCGTGACTAGTAACTAAATGTTTTCAGTTCGGTTGTACGTATTTGCTATACCATGCATACATTCTGACGTACGATTCGAATGCTCGTCATAAATGCAGTGAAAAGCTTGCATTTCCATTCAAATGTACGTATTAAATCAGCTGATAAAGAAATACGAAAGCTTTGAATTTAATAGAAAATTTTTACTTGGATTTTTATTACATCAGACACGAAAATAGCCACGAATAGAAAACGTATTTTTCATTTAGAATATCGATGATAGAGTAACATGTTATTGAATTACAGTTCCAATGTTCAATTTCTTTTTCCGGTTTTTTATTTATTTGTTATTATATATTTTTTCCAAGAAGAAAAATGTATCGGAATTATATAAAAAATGAGGCGGATCCGAGCTTGATATGAAGGAGGAAAAAAAACTTGAGAATAAATCATTTCTATTTTATTTTTCATTCTACGCTGCTACATAAGCATTGGTAGTTTGGTACTCTTTATAACTTTTTGAATCGTTGATAATTTAATTGAAAGTTGATTTTCAATCACGTTCAATTATACAGAAGTGCTCGTTAAATTAATGATACTGATGCTAGAATCCTATAAAATCGCGATGAGAGTAATACGAGTCGAATTATATAGAGTGTACTGTTGCTATCTAATTCCTTGAATCATGGGTGCCGCAGCTCGCGTTACACTAATTTACAATGATTTGCCTAAACTGCGGATAATAGGAGCGAGGAGTAGAGCGGGTCGTTTTTCACTTCATTTTTTCCGAAAATTGAAACCCATTAATGCTCGATTTTGACTAAATGAGCTCGAATGAATGTGGTGAAAATGATTTGTTGTGCGATATAGAAGTTTCGAAATTCGAAATTTGAAACATTTTATTGAATGATACAGAGGAATCAATTTTCTAGGACATTAAGGTTAATTGGGTGATTAAAACTGAAATAGTACGAGGTTTCTTGTAGAACTTTTTAAGCTCTACAAAATGAGTTATATTCGTGCTGTGCCTAACTCTAAAATTGAAGGAGCTGCAATGATTTGAAAATTTGTAGGCTTTATAGCTCATTCAATTTTCAAGTTATGCAAAATTTTGCAAGAGTTATTTTTTGTTGAGCATTTTGAGCTCTACAAAATAAGGAAATAATTTTTAGCTCAACTTCAAAATTGAAAACATTAGAGACCATTTTGAAAAAATTTTGAAAAGAAAATTAAATTTTAAGAAAACAACACCTTTTTTTCATCTTTTTAATGGTTGTAGGTCTTTAAATTTCAGAGTTATGGTAAAAATTATTAGCTCATTTTATAGAGCTCAAAAAACTCAATAAAAAATGATTTACAAAATATTTCGTAACCTGAAAATTGAAAGAGCTACGAAGCAAACAAATTTACAAATCATTGTAGGCGTCATAACTCCTTCTATTTTCAAGTTATGCAAAATTTTGTAAAAATCAATTTTGTTGAGCTTTTAGAGCTCTACAAAATGAGCTAATAACTTTTTGCTCGACTCCGAAGTTGAAACAGCTTTAACCATTAAAAAGATGAATGAAATTTAGCCCTAATTAGTAATTTCATCTTTTCAAAAATTTTTCAAAATGATATCTCGTGCTTTTAATTTTGAAGTTGGGCAAAAAATTATTAATATAGTTTGTAGAGCTTAAAAAGCTTAACCAAAAACGACTCTTGCTAAATTTTGCCTAACTTGAAAATTGAAGGAGTTATGACACTTACAATGATTTGAAAATTTGTTGGCTTCATAACTCCTTTAATTTTCAAGTTACGAAATATTTTGTAAGCCATTTTTTATTGAGTTTTTTGAGCTTTACAAAATGAGCTAACAATTTTTAGCATAACTCGGAAATTTAAGGAGCTACAACCATTAAAAATATAAATAAAAGGGCGTTATTTTCTTAAAATTTAATTTTCTTTTCAAAAATTTTTCAAAATGGTCCCTCATGTTTTCAATTTTGGAGTTGAGCCAAAAATTATTTCCTTATTTTGTAGAGCTCAAAAAGTTTAACAAAAAATGACTAACTTGAAAATTGAAGGAGTTATGAAGTGTATGAACTTTCAAATCATCGTAGCTCCTTCAATTTTAAAGTTAGACAAAACGTGAATATAACTTACTTTGTAGAGCTTAAAAAGTTCTACAAGAAAGTTTCAAAAAAATTCTCTTTCTATATTATCATCGGAGTTACGACGTTTTGAAACATTTACCAGGACTAATGCATAACACTAATCCTTCAAACTTCGTGGTCAGCAGACATGCATACACTTATGTAGTTTTGGTAACTGCTTCCTTAGTTTGAAGGTGTTGCGCTATTACCGAAACACCCTGTACAGGTACTTTAAATTTGGACTTGGGTAAAATCTGACTACTAATAAAAAACGTCTTAATTTTTGTCTACTCCCGATATTGAAGGAGACACCTACAACTAAAGTAGTAATCTGTTTTTCCAATTTAAAAATAATTCAATCCCGAATATTCACGTTGGAATTGTAAAGCAAGCCGACAAATTTCTAACTTGATTCTTCCGTTTTTAAACAACATCTATTTTTTCACACAGCGTTATTTTCTTAATTAAATTTTATTAAAAAATTTCCTACCATTATAACCGAATTTCGAAACGAGTAACGTTATAAAAATAGCTTTTGAAAGTTTCCTAACGATAACAGATTTTTGTTTCTTTGGGTGTTACGAGTAGATTGACACGTCAAAGTATAAAAAATAATCAAATTCAGGCCTACATACCGTCCCACGATCACCCAGCGTGACTAAAAATGAAAAACGTTAGGTTCGCATTCTGCCAATACTACACTTTGAAGAATTTATGACCCGAGAGAAGATCTACATTCGGTAAAAGAAAGTATAAAATTATCTGAGATAAAATGCCACCTACCGTAAGATAAAGCGAACACTTTACCGGTTATTTATTACGTAATCTTAGCCCTTTATTCTTACCCCCTTCAATTCACCTAAATGGGTAAACTGACCACGTAAAAGTTACTCGATGGTATGGAAATAATGCGGGAAAATATTTTTCCTTTTTGCTTTGTTCGTTTTTTCCCTTTTTTCCAAAAAAAAGAAAAAGAGACCTAAAAAAATGATACGATTACACTTAACTTGTTGTTTTTGTGGCTTTGAAAGCGACGCGACGTGCGGCGGTATTTTCTTGGGCGCTAATTTTTTTCCGAATTGAAAAACTAAGCTTTTAAAATCCGCCATTAAAAAGTTAGAAAACCGTTTTTATACTTGGCAAAACAAAAGAAGTTTTAAGAAGGATACTACGAGCGACCATTTTACACAACTTTTATCCGGTGTTGGCGTTACTATAAAATTTTCGTTAAAAAATAATACTCATCTGGAAGAGAATGGGTTTATCGTTGAGATATCTAGTACCCTGCTCTCTTCCTTCCGCTCACCGGCGTAAAATCTGTTTCGATAATTACGCCGATTATAAGAGTCGAAGTCGACGTCGCGTCGATGAAACAGGGAAACCCCAACAACCCACTCATATTCGTGATATCGAAAACTAAACTAGATTTTAAAGTACGAAAAAAAAAGTAAAAGAAAAAGGAAATATATAGCGCCAAAAAACAAGCGTGATTTTTATCTCGTTCTTGTTACCAAGGTAACGAGTGTAGTAAACCACCGCAGTATAAAGGCATCGAGTTTTATCATACTATCTCGCCAAGACTACAGCATAGGCATAGGCAAAGCAAGACAATGCTAATGTCAATCCAAGACGACTATTATTCTCGAGCAAAATACGTGTTTTATCTATTTCGGTACTTCGCAGCCAAAATGCTTCGACGCGTTGATACGTAAGCGAAAATTTCCTGCCAGCGAATTACCAAATCCGCGTATACCAAAGCATTCGAGCAAACTGCTGATTACTTGTGCATATTTGCATATTACATTCATTCGCGATGAACAACGCAAGCTAATTACCGTACGTTGTCTGGAACATCCCCGAGTTGTAACGTCGCCACTTCATATACCAACATATTCGCTGATTTTACCCTTTTTTTCTCTTTTTTTTGAAATGATTTGTTTGCATCCTCCTACGCTACGCTTCGTCGAAATGTTAACCATGTTTTACCACCTGCGTTACTGTGCCTAATCCGATTTAAACTACGTATGCTTTGAATTATGGAAATTCGTTTAACAATGTCGATGTCGTGGTTTCATTTTGCATGCCATTTCGCCGCGGATTTGGTAATCGAACGCTCATTTTTTTGAATTTATATTGAAATGTCCCGGAATACTTAATTCGATGGTGAGGTGGATCAAAAAAAGTCGTGGGGTTCAAATTTTGATTCTTTTTTGTGATCTCTGCATTAATATCGTGAAGAAAACCTCCGGGGGTTGAGTTTCTTCAGTCATGCGACTGGGTGGGTTTCCAAGGGAAGTGATCCGGAGGTTTCCTTCATGATGCGAGTAAAAAACGGTTTGCGAGCAATGAACGGATACATGTGAGAACGTCTCATTAAAAGGACCTCAAGTCTAAAGGTGAAATTTTATAGGAGAAACGTTGAAAGTTGGAGTAAGTAGATACTTTCAAGCGATTTTTAGATATTTTTCAAATTTTGAAATTCGAGTTCCTCATTCTTTTAAAAGTTGTATAACATTCCATTTCTGAGAATTTTTTACACATATTAAGCCGAAAAACTGGAAATAAAAATTTTAGCATTCGAGGTTCTTTACCGAAATGTCTTAATAATGATGCTAACCCTTTGCATAAGGCTCATAATTCCAAAATTTTAAAACCCAAGTATGAGATGGCTCACATAAGTGCAGAAGGTCCATGGATCATGGGTTTGAAAAAAAAAAACTTTGACTGCCAAAATCTCAAAAACCAAGCCTCCTGGAAAAAAATGATTGCTTTTGACAGAAACAAAATTTCAAGCTCTACAATTTTGATTCCTAGCATTTTATTCGTATGACCCGTAGTTTGATCAGAAAACCCATATTTATGAAACATTTAGTCCATATACAAAATCGATAGTTTTAAAAATTGAAAAAAAATCCCACGAACATGGATTTTCTGGCGAAACTGAGGGTTCTATGAAAAAATTTCAAGAATCAAATTTGTAGATCTTGAAATTCTCTTTCTGCTACAAGCAATTAGTTTTTTTCTAATAGACCTAGTTTCAGTATGTTTTTTCGTTTTCAAAACAATCATCGACTTTCAATGTGAGCCACCCTTTATGTACTGAATTGATCGGCTCTTGACCCAAATTTCAGCGAAAATAGTCCTACCTAAATGTCCTCCCTGATGTAAAAATTCACCATTTAAATGTTTGACCCCCCTCCCCCTACCTCAAATTATATCCTACCCCTTATTTATCGAAAATTCAATACTTAGGTACACTATATCTTCAAAGTGAAAATGTTTCCAAAAAAATTGATTCGGTAATATTTTTTTCGGTTTTTTGCACTTAGAAATTTTCAAAAAAAAATCCAAAATTTGGGGGGGGGGGGGGGGGGTTTGGGCAAATTTTTTTCAAAATTTTTTTTTTTTTTTTTTTTAAAAAAAAAAAAAAAAAAAAAAAAAAGAATGGGGGGGGGGGGGGGGGGGGTGATTTGGCTAAATTTTTTCCAAAATTTTGTGATACCGTTGAGTGAACTTTTTTTTCGAAACACAAAGGTAATGGGAACGTGATTTTAGCTTTTTCTAATCTATTTGAGAAAGGCAAGAAGGCTGTATACTCTCTCAAAGTTTTGTTCTTGTTGAAAAAATATCATTTTTTGAAGTTTTTACCCCATTTCCTCTCAGATTACACATTTTTCAGGGAGTCAAAAAGTAATGATGTGTGATAATTTCAAGTTGAAGGGTGTTCTGATAGTAGTGAACCGCCTTCAAATCAGTGATTATGCAACCTAAATAACACAAGTGTATTCGGGTGGCCCTTATTTCCAACTTCTGAATTTTTTTCTCTCCCTCCCTCCACTTGTTCCTTATGAGAAAATAATTTCTATTTTTTTTTCATAGGTAACTGCATTTAATATCTAGTGCTGTCGATTATTTCCAAATAATCGAGACAAAAATTAAGTCGAATAATCGATTAATCGTTGGTAAGCGATTAAATATTTTGATAATTAAAGTTCTCAAAATTTAAAATTGTAATCCATTGGTTAATGTTGTTTCTTTAATTAATTACAAGAATTGTAATCGATTAAAATTCATAATGGACTAAAAATCGTAATCGATTAAAGGTGTTAATCTAATTCGATTAATTATTGAGAACAAATCTTTGTAGGTACCTAATAGATATCTCTCCAATAATGAAATTGAGCAACATTCAAGACTTTTTTTTTTCAAATTTTGTCGAAGTAGATTTGGGTGTCACTAAAAAAAGAATTTACGTCAACCTATTGCTTGTTATTAAGTTTGAACGTACAAACATCTTTTAAAAAATTATTTCAACACAATTATTTATTTTTATGCTCAAAACGACGAAAACCGTGAATAATGGAATAAATTTTTGTCTGGTGATTTTTTTGGCCACCTTCAAAATTGAAGGGGACTACGTACGTGAGATGAAACCAAAAATTCTAAAAATTCCTTAAATAATTGGTCGAATTACATCACGTTGATTTCTTGCCTAGCATCGAAATTGAAGGGGCTAAGGAACATATGAAATTAGTGAACTCGTGAAAACTCAAGATTTATCGTCAAATGTTTACTTACAAGGGAACCTTGTCAACTCGTCACCTCCGATCGAGCTGAAATTTGGCTCACTTCAAGAGCATGTCACCTTGACCTCACAACCAAATTTTCAGCTGCCGAAGTTGATTTTTCGATTTTTGGCGAATTTTTAAAAATAACGAAATTGGCCCATTGGATATCAATTTTTTACAAATACGATAAATTTTGAGATAAAATGCTGAAAATTGGTATGTATACTAAAATCGAGCCCCCGAGTCGATTGCGACCATCTTCGAAGCGATCTGGAGCCTCCAGCAAAAGTTGACTTTTCTC
>FIZU01055081.1:0-13630 GCA_900064475.1 Pseudococcus longispinus
TTTTTGGATTTGGAAAATTTCAGCTTTATGGACTTGAAAAATTTCAAGAAAGTTCAAATCAGACACTTTGTCATACAGCTTTTCATCTAATGCTGATTTTTAGTCATTCTGTCAGACTTTTTTGAATTTGGAAAAATTTTCAAATTTTACCAACTTTTTGTGCTTGAAAAATTTCAAAAAAATTTCAAATGGACTAATCTCGACTTTATGTACCCATTTCCGAAATTCAATGAGCAAAAGCATATCTTATATTTTATAGTTTCATGGATAGTATGGAAATGGCGGGGACGTTTTGTTACACTTTTTTGGACTTCTTACTTTAGGCTTTTTAGACTTGAAAAATTTTAGAGTTCCATTGACTTTTAGACATTTTGTCAGACAGCCTTTAACTAGAATTTTTTTGAAATGCACAAGTTTCTGAAAGTCAGACAATCATTATTATACTGGATTAATCTGACTTTTCGAACTTGGAAAATTTCATGGATTCTGCCTTTTAAACAATTTGTCAGACATTATTATTTTTGGACTAGAAAATATTCAGAATTCACGCTGACTTCAAGATATTTCTTCAGGCAGACTTTAAAATTTTCTCATTTGGACAATTTAGACACTTTGTGAGACATTAGACTTAATTTTTTGGACTTAAAATTATTCTTTTTGAAATTTCAAACGACTTATTGTAGTTGGTAAAAAAATCAAAATCACACTGACTTTTAAAGATTTTTTAATATTGAAATTTTACTGGATCAATCTGAAAATCAGTCACGAAATTCCCTGACTATGACTTTTGGACATTTTGTCAGGCATTAGACTTCACCTGACTTTTTGTTGCATTTGGAGAATTTTTAGGAGTTCAAACGATTTTTTTAGTTTGGGAAAAAAAGAACAGAAATCATGGTAACATTGAGATATTTTGTCAAATAAAAATTGTAGTGGATAAAACTGACTTTTTGAACTTGGAAAATTTGAGAGACCCTTGATTTTAATTTTTTCCCCGTCGGAACGAGTAAAAGCATATCCTATGTTTAATCCTTCCATATGTAGTATGGAAACAGACCCAACAAGGGGAGTTCAGGAGGCAGAGCTCCCTGGCGAGGCCAGAAGGACTCAGTTTCAGCGTAGGATATACTTTTGCTATGACCAAACCTGCAAAAAAGTCACAAAATTCTATCATGATGACTTTTAGACATTTTTTCTGACTTTTTTGGACTAAAAAATTTTCAGATTTCCATTCACTTTTTGGACTTGAAAATTTTTTCAGATTTTTAATGATTTTTTGAACTTGGAAAATTTCAGAAATTTTGACATTCGATTTTTAAAATTTTTATGAAGTGGTCAGTTGAATTTTGAATTTGGAAAAATTTAAATTGTTTTAAAGCCAAAAAATTCAGAATTTTTGAACTTGAAAAATTGGCTTTCAGACTTTTTTAGACTTGGAAAAGTTTTCAGATTTCTATTCACTTTTTGGACTTGAAACATATCAAAAAAATGGCGATTTTTAGACATTATTTAATCTGACAAACTTTTTGAACTTTTTAGACTTAGAAAATTTCAGAGATCACGCTGCCTTTCAGACAATTTTAGACTTCATGGACTTCAACAATTTTTCAGATTTCAATCAATTTTTTGGACTTGGCAAATTTCAGAAATTCTGACTTTTTCAATTTAGAAAAATTTTATGTCGTGGTCAGTTGACTTTCAAACTTGGAAAAATTTAGATTGTATCAAAGACAAAAATTTCAGACTTTTTGAACTTAGAAAATTGATTTTCAGACATTTTGTGAGACTTTTTTCGACTTGGAAAAATTTTCAGATTTCTATTGATTCTTAGACATTTTGTCAACAAATAATTTGGACTTTTTGAATTAAGAAAATTTTAGAAATCTAGGTAATTTTCCGATATTTTGTCAGGCAGACTTATTGGATTTGCAAAAGCTCAGATATTACGCTAACTTTCAGACATTTTGTCAGAGGTTTTTGAACTTGGAAAACTTTTTAGAACTCAAATGAATTTTTGGCCTTGAAAATTTCAACTTTGTAGACTTAAAAAATTTCAAGAAAGTTCAATTCAGACATTTAGTCAGACAGCTTTTCATCTACACTGACTTTTAGATATTTTGTCGGACTATTTTGAATTTGCAAAAATTTTTAGATTTCTTCCAACTTTTTGTGCCTGGAATTGGATTTCAAACATTTTTCAAAAAATTCCATTACGAAAATCTGTTACAATGATTTTTAGATCTGTCATCTGACTTTTTTGAACTTGGAAAATTTCAAATATCACGATTTTATGGACTTGAAAAATTCAATGAGCAAAATTATATCTATGTTTTATAGTTTCATGGGTGGTATGGAAATGGCAGGTACTTTTTTTGACCAAGTTCTGTAATAAAAGAAAGAGAAATATTTTCATCTTGAACATATTCACTTCAATATAAGATTTCAATTGTGTTAAAAATCTTGGAAATAAATTCATCAAAAAAATTCTCGTCTGACTGTATTCTACCACCTCAAAAAGAATCAAAAGACAGCGAAAACGTGAAAAATACGTTTGAAACGATTAAAAGGTGAACGAGTATGCCTTAAAAATAAACGAAAAAGGTAGAATGTGTGCCAATTTTCGAAATGATTCTGGCTCCCTTCTCGGAACTGGAACCAGCATAGAAATCGATAACGTCGGTGAACATTTTTTGACTGTTGGAGCTAACTGGACAGAATGTTAACATTTTCGACACATACGCAATTTCTTAGATATCGTTTATCGTGTCAAATATACTTGTCATTTCTCCATGCTACAAATTTTTTCTTCAAGTTTCACTTCGATAACTTACCTACCTATTCATCGTACCTCTAAAAATACTCGTTTTACCTACGGTGAAAAATTTGTTTATTATCGATTACCTTTTTTTTTATTTTCGTTGCAAAAAGAAAATTCTGTATTGTCGAATACAATAAAACCATCAAAAAGCCCCCACCCTCTACGTTATTCGAAATTACAAGATAATAAATAACACAAGGCTGCGAAGGTGAACCAGAGTATAATAAACCATTGGTACCTTTTCAAAGTCCCAAAGAGACGTAGCTACGTAGGATTAAAGAGGTTTTTTTCCTCATTTCATAATCGTTCATTAACCCTGGCAAGTAATTTCTCTGGTCATATTTACGTACGTGTAGGTAAAAAAGTTGCGTGCCGAGTAGAAATCTTAGGTTGGAGGTATACGAGAGATAGAAAATTATGCATACACGTACGATCGAAGAATTAATTCAGCATCGAAGCGCAGGGTAACAGGAGCAGGGTGAAGTTTATCAAAAAAGCAACGTTTTCGTTAAACTCGGTCGACTCGGTTGCGAATGAATTTAAAATATTTCGCTGATTGCGAAACTTAGGTCATTTACTTTTGAACTATGAGTAGCAATGTTGAAGAGTCGACGTTTATGTTTATTTTTTGATGAAAAAAAAATACCCTCTTGACGTATGCTTGCACGTACGTATATAGTAAAAGATACGAAATACAAAGTTGAAAAAAAAGTACACTAAGAGAGAGCTTTGTTTTGCATCGTATAATGACAATAAGTTCGCAGACTCGTATTTAGTTACGTAAGTTTTCACAATTGCTACAATTTTTCGTATTGTGCATATTCCACGTTGTTTTTGAAATTATGTAATACGAGAGCACGAAGCCGGAGCGGAGACGTATTACGAAAATGAGCTATGTGCAAACTGCAAACTGACCTATCAAATGTCAACATTTAGCAGCGCGATGAACCGTACGACTTGGAGCATTCGAGAAACGCGTGAAAGTCCGATGAAAAAAAAAATTCAAGACAGGAAATGGAAGATTTGAGGCGAGATTCTTTGTATTGTGTGACGAGATGTGCTCGTGACGATGACGGTAAACACGTTGTATAGAGTCGACACTTTGATTATAACAGGGTTAATTCTATTGATGGAGTCCGATTCTGTGTCGGTTATAAATAACCCGAATAATACGCTTTTTTAAAAGGTACCTACACCGTATAATTGTCAGCATCCTATCTTATTCAATTAAACGTTTGTAAACAAGAACGGAATTTAGTAATTTATACGCTGAATTGGAATCACGATAGCAAGCTTTTTAATTCACAATTTTTTTTATAGCTTTGGCCATTGTGATGGTAACCGGTTCGGAGGTATTTTTGAAATTTATTTTTAATCATTGTTCGAGACGAAAAATTACGAATTCATGGGATATGACTAGATTTAACGGAACAATTGAGATTTTCAGATGGTCTTCGATATTTTAAATGAGGAGGGAGGAGTTCTGAGAACCTTTTGATTTGGATGAAGTATAGTGGAAAAAGTATAGCAATTTTTCATTCAAAATTTTCGAAAACATTAGTACCTACTTTTCCATATTGTCTAATTTTGACCCCCATTGGAGTGATGGACTGAGATTTTTTAATGAAGTCTAATCGAAAAAATGTCATTTTTTGAAATTTTTAATTTTTCACCCAGGGCTGAAAACCAAACTTATGTTAATTTGACCAGTTGCTGTGTAAAAAAATGAGGGAAATTGAATAACAAGAGGTCAAAAATCGTGTTTTTTTAGTCGAGCTGACCTGAAATGACTTCATTGACTTTCTATGAAAAGAGGTATTGGACTTTGTGGTATTAATTTATATTATCCTCTGTCAAGATTTGACATTTCAAGGTTTCATTTTGGTCTTATCTTGCACTTGAATGTTTATTGAACTGTCAATGTTTGAGATAGCCATCAACGTTTCACAATTTTTCTTTGAAATATCAATTTTTAAGTTATATTTCATTTTTTAAATTTGCTTTTTATTGGAAAGTCAGATTGTGAAATTTTTCTTAAAGAAAGTAAAAAGAAAACTTGGATATTTTTGGCTTTATATCTGGTTTTACGTTTTGAAAACGCCATACAAGTTCAATCAGGCTTTGGTTTGTTGAGGAGGGGAGGGGAGTTGTTTAAAAAGAAAAACAATAAATTTATGGCATTTTCAGGGTCGTAGTCAGCACCAGAGCAATGCCCTGGTTGTCATATCTCATTAGTATAACTCTTTATTCTGGTTCGAAGAATCAACGAATTTCTCCCCTTCTCAGCATTTAAATCGAGAAACTTTTTTCTTTTTTTCATTCGTTCTAATGTTTTTGTATCATCGAATTTCCAAAAATGGCCAATTTCTGCTATTCGAATGAAATTTTTCGGAAAATTTCATCCGAGGGAAGTGAGGATGAAAAGGCGTTTTCTCTTGTCCTATGGTTCTGAGAATTTTCTCCAAAATCATGTTTCTTTTTTCTTTTTTTGTTGCTTACACTGCTTTTTATTTCATTTTTTTTGGTAGTGATACGGTATTGAAGCCCCCTTCAAAAATGTTACTAAATTTTCATGCCCTTAGGTACCCTAGTTCCAACTTCATTTGCCCTGACTTGAAAAAAATTCTAGCTACGAGCCTGAGAATTTTCATCAGATTTATCTATACATTCAAGATATCAGCAGTTTCTAGAATCATGAAGTTCCTCCGATTATCCCGTCAAATTACCTCACTCTTCATTTATTGTCTTTGGCATCAAGGATGCCTGTGTCTGTGTTTGAGCGAGATGAGGTCAATGTTTTGTAAAAATGAAATAATCAGCGATCAGAGGATTTAATATTCAAATTTTTAATTAAAAAAAATTTTTGTTGAAGATTTTTGGACAAAATTCATGACTTTGACCTGATTGAAAAAAAGTACCTATCGCATGAAAACAAATTTTTGAGTAAACAGGATTTTTTCTAATTTTTTTTTCTTCAAAAAAGCTTACTACCAGTACTTCCCCACATTTTGATATTTCAACAGTTTACTTTTTATACCTATTGAAAAAAAAATTGTCATGAGGTAACACGCCTTTTCTCAACGATGAAATTTCATTTTAAATTGTGATTCAAGTTGGAAAATTTGAAAAAGTGATGACTTTTTTTTTGAAAATATGCTTGGAATTCTTCATTTTGTAGATCAACTTGAGAAATCATTGATAAAGCCAGAAACCTATGATTTGCCTCATTTGGAAAGGCGTAGGTAGGTGTCTTCGTCTATGGAAATCATATCATCATTGGAATGAAAATCGAAGTCTTGGCTTTACAAAACAGATGCTTTCTGTAAGTGTAGTTGCCAGGTCACATACAAGAGAGCTCATAGGGAAAGTCGATGGTTAAAAAAAAAAAAATGGCTGCAAAGAGCTCGAAAGCTAAGCCACCTACAAAATACTAATCATTAATGACGGAAAGAGAATTTCGAGCTCTACAATTTTGATTCTTAGAATTTTTTTCATAAAATCCTTAGTTTGGCCAAAAAATCCGTATTTATGGAAATTATTTTCATTATCAAATCTATCGACTTTGTAAGTGGGCTAAATTTTCAATTTCAATAAACATGGATTTTCTGGCCAAAGTAAGGGCCCTACGAAAAAAGGACAAGAATCAAAACTGTAGAGCTTGAAATCCTCTTTTTGTTTAATGCACTCATTTTTTCTCTAGGAAGCTTAGTTTTTGAGATTTTTGCATTCAAAGTTTTTTTTTAATTTTCAAAACCATCGACCCACTACAAATATGTAGACCATCCGTTATATGATGATTATGTGAAGTCTGTAGGGAGTACTTGATTTTACCTCCTTCACGCGATTCCGAGCTGAGTTTTTCCATTGGTTCGTTTCCTCCAAACAAAATTTTTTGATTTTGAATTTGAATGAAGTGTCACAAAGAAGGAAAAACACGTCAGACGAATTAATAATGCAGATTTTTGTTCTACGACTCAAAATTAGGAGCAGAAAATTTTTGTTCTTCCAATTTTGAAATATTTTTAGTCACACTTTGTCGATATCTACGGGATTCCACAATTTGAAGGGAATTTCCACTCCTACTGACTTCAAAAATTAAAATTGAAACAGAAGTGAAAATCAAATGATTCTTTTTGCTTTCTTTCCTTTCTCCTTTCGTCCAAAATAGACTAAGTCAATCATCACTTTAAGCTGAAATTTACCCGCCTGTCTTGTTCATCCCTATACGATCAGTTCTCCCCATCACCCGTCACTCAATCAACACACGAATCAACACTCTTCATTCCACTTGCATATCGAATTCGATACGAAAAGCTTGGGTGCAGTCTCGCGACGTAACCGGTTCACAGTGATACTCGCGATCACCCAGCCCTATGTGCTCGCATATGCATCGGAGACGTGAATATGGTTCCGCGACACAACATGGCAATGGCATCGTGCGGCGCGAACGCGGACCCATAATACGCGTTAATTAAAAACGTTACGCTAAACGGAAAAACAAAATACTGAGATTGTAAAATCGCCGAGGCAGCTACTGTGTTCTAAAAAATCTAGTGCAACGTTGCAACACATCATTTACTTGGCCGGTCTCAAGTCAGACGTATACATTCGTATACGTACGATGACGTAGGTTTAGGTTTAGGTTAGGTATGTATACTGAAACACGAGCGCGCCTGCGCCATCGATACATATTCATAAAACAATGACTAACTATATGAGCACCATATAAAACCGAATGCGACATATAGTACCTACAATAGTAGGTAAAGGTAAAACTAATAATAAAATAGTAATACCGATGCGATGATGGTGATGGAATATGCGACGCTAATACGAATACGCCGCGCCATCGCCATCGCCGCCGCGCCGCAGCAACAGCGTAGATACAATATCGCCTATATGTATTGCTGGCCCCTAGAAAATTTTTCCTCCAGTGCGTTTACAGCGGAAATCCGCTCATACGTAATTGTTGAAATTAAAAGCGATTGATAGGTACTCCCTTTTTTAAAAATACTGATTGTGTGTGTAGTTGGCTTACTCGTCTCATCGTAGTGTCAAAGTGTACAGGCTTCGGCTGGAATTGGAATGTTGGGACTTGGGAATAATTTACGAAGAATTGAGATGTTGGGTTGTCTCACGTACTGGTGAGAATATTTTAAAATATGGATGTGACTGGTGCGAAGAAGATGGAGATATTTTCCAAGCTTCAAGTGATGCACCTACATCAAAATGCAGTCAGGGATAAAAGTAGGAGGGGTTTGGGAGGTGTAGTCTCCTCTCACTGGAATCATCTTCAAAGAATAGACAGATTTTCGAATTAATCGGAAAATTGTCGAAATATTTCAAATTTTCGAGCAGGGGCATCACAATTTTGCTTGAGATGAGTATTAAAAACGAAATTTAAATTTTGGAAAGAAGCAAACTGCATTGTCTCAAATATCTTAAGAACCAGTTCACATAAATGAAAACAGTAAATATATGAGGCGTACAGTTACAAAAGTGCATTTCTCCACATTTTTGTGAAAATGAGTTAGGTGTGGTATGGTATACTTCAAGACAAACCGCATCTCATGATACTATCATATATGGCACTATCCGTCGGAAAATATATGAAAATTGCATGCAAAGTTGGGGGGTTAGAGTCATAAGTGTACTTCTCCAATGGAGAAGTGCAGTTTTATGACGAGCTTGGAGGATAAAAAAAAACTACTCATGTACATCAAGTGTAAACCATGGTAAGGCATAGGTGGCTATGTTCTGAGGTTAGAAAGTCAGTTTTTAATTGGTAGAAATTTTGGTTTGATTATCTTGTCCTGTAGGTATAGTAATTAGTATCTTATAATATTTGCTTGATCGTAAAGTAGGTACTTTGAATGGTTCAGAATCTTATCTTTGATCCTTATTTTTACGGGTGTAATAATTATGTTTTCATTTTCTGACATTTTGAATCAAAATTGCAAAAGTTGGAGACAAAAGTGCACTTCTTCAAACGTCAACCCCTCCAGGAACTCTTACCACAATAGGTGAGGGGGGACAAATATGCAGATCTCGATTCTAATGTTTATAGCAAAGAATTTCATCCCATAGAGCGATATTTTAAGGTACGGTCTTGCCGTGGCAGTTTTTTGCGCTTTTCTCAAAATTTTGTAAAAATGGAAAAGTGCACTTTTTTAACTATATGACTCATATAACCTTCGGGAAAGTGGATTCGGGACGGTGTCCAAGAACCATTACGAGAGTTATCGTGTCGACAAAATTTTGATATGCATATGCTAGCTACATTCATATGAATTCTGGTGCCTCATCATGTTGGATAACAATAGAGGACAAGAGAGGAATAGGACGCAAAAAAATATCATGGCTGAAGAATATACGAGAGTGGGCTGGATTAAAAACCGTTTAGGACTTCTTCAATGCAGCCAGAAATAGATCTTGTTTTGCGGAAACGGTCGCCAACACCTGGAGTAACTATGCAGGGAACAGAAAGAAAAAGATATACTACGTATAAAGAAATATCATGGAATCGCCAGGCAAATTTGGGAGCTGATCTTGGGTTCCCAAAAATCAGCTAAAATTGCTCCAGTTGTATATTTTTTGGTTTTCAACTCCCCTCCTCCTCCAGCCAATGGTGGGGTTTCCTCGGCATGACCTACTCAAAGAAATTGGAGGTGCCAGTTTGACTTTTAGATATTTTTTGTCAAACATTATAACATTTTGTTAGATTTTATAAATTACACCCTGGCCGCTAATTTTCTTCAGGTTTTTGTACATGCATATACATGGCCAAAACAGTTGTTTTCAGGATATTTCAAAGTATCGCCACCTTATGAACCTCATCAAATTATCGCCGTGTTGAAATTCTCATCAAATCATTGTCATTTCAAAATTCTCGTCAAATCGTCGCCATTTTAAGATTGTCATCAAATCATCATCTTAAGATTCTCATCAAATCATCATCATCTTAAGATTCTCATCAAATCATCGTCATCTTGAGATCTTCATCAAATCATCTCCATTTTAAGATTCTTATGGAATCATCGCCATTTTATGATTCTTATCAAATCATCGTCATCTTGAGATTCTCATCAAATCATCGTCATCTTAAGATCCTCATCAAATCATGTCAAGGAAAAGGGGAATAAATAAATTTTTTGCGAAAATCGTTTTTCTGCATAATGCGTTCTTCATTCCTGTCCCCATAATGTAGGGTAGTAAAGTCCAGTTTCAAAAATAATGTTAAATTATCCCCAAAAAATTATTTTCCACTGGAGAATCAATTTTGGGATACTGGATGTCGCTTCCTCAATTCTTCGTGCGACTGTTCCTAATCTGCAAAAAAATCAACGTCGACATCTTGGCAAAAACTTACACTTGTAAGCACCTGATTTACGCACATTTTAGGTATTTCAAGAGGCTTCGTAAGGATTTACGACGACGTTTAATTACGCCACTGATTAAAATACGAGGTCACTATGTAGCGACTATACAATACATACTTACGTAAAAACCTTATCGAACATGATAATTGAGATCGACTAGAGACGCTACGTATACCAGTGTACACTACAAACAATTCGCCATGAACTTCTCTCTCTCTGTTTGAAAAAAGGAGAAAAAAAATTTCCAACGCGTGTCACACCGTAGAAGAAGCCTGACAAGTACACGACAAATATAAACAACCCTAGGAAAAAGGGTAATTTGAAGTTTGGGTCAATAATTAATGCAATTCTAGACAACAAAAGAGGAGGAATATTATCCGGGTATCTTGTCTCTCCGGTGTTCATTGTTTTTACGACATCATCATCGTACAGTTTTCAAAACAATGTTCTCGGCTATCTGTACAAATGTACGACATACGTATCCTTTTACACGCTCCGTTTATGTACATGGTGTAAATTGAAAATACAAAATTATGCCGTAATGACTGCCCCCACGACCCACGGTCCCTTTTTTTTCACTCGTTCCCCTCGTTTGGTTTAAACGTTTAACACCCGTGACCCGCGTAGTTCTTCAATTAAAATTGTACCTACCTAAACGCTTCTTTCTGATGATTCTTTCCCTCTGCCTCCAGTCTATCGTATAGGACATACATATGTATACGAACGAGCCCGCGTTCATACACCTTGGTGCTTATACCTACACTATCCTATCCACCTATTGTATTGCGTAACGTGCAGCAATAACCTTCGAATTGATCGCTTCGTATTCGATACTTTTACGCTGGCAATTTATGGCCGGCAAGACTTGGAGGGACACAGCTCGTAATATCGAAACGTCACCTATACCTATATAGCGCAGAGAAAATTCCCAATAATAAGTAAATACCACTGTAATCATCTTTCTTCGAGACTAATGAAGGTAATTTCATGGCGTCGTCGTAGCCGTTTTCTTTATGGCTAATTTTTAATGCCACGTTGCCATATCGTGTCGTGCAACGGTTTTAGTTTATTTTTCAATTTTTTTCTTCATTATTATTCTTATCAGTATGACGAATGAGATCATCGGGTTTCTTGTATACGAATTTGTCGAATAGTCTTTTATAAGTGCATCGAATACGTTCTCTGTTTAATAAATCACACCCTCGTATATTTCTTTGAAAAAGCATGTCTAATTCGGGTTTAAGTATATTTACGAATATAATGACCAACTTGACAAAATGGACCAGATGGTGAGATCTGTAAATGAAGTTGGTTCCTGATTCGCTTGAATTTCAAAAGCAAATTTATAATTGCCTGTTTAGCTATCTATAAATGGTTGCATATACATTTTCGTTTCATTTGGTTCTTTTTCAAAAACCTATAAGTTCACCTATTTTAGTTGATTGACTACTTGATTAAGATATCATTTTTCATGATAGGGAAACGATGGCCAATTTTTGGAAAAAGTTGCCACGAAAAAGTAAAATCTTCAGTTTTATAAAGAGTATTGATGGGTAAGAAAGGTGAATCGACTCTTGGCTGGGATTTTCGAACTATCTCGTGGAATTTGGTCCCTCTTCCTAGGGTCTAAAAACTTGATGGTAAAAATGTTGGCCCTCTACTTCACTCCTAGTCCCCATATCGCCCCTAATATGCCCATAATGCCGGTTCTCGTCATAATTTTCCGTATTCTGCAATTCTTGACCACATTTTTTCAAACTTGCAGGGATGATGAACTATATCAAGGGTCATCTCTGGAAATTTTTTCAATTCTTTTTAAACCATCATTCATATTGAAATCCGAATTTTAAGATTTCAAAACGTGATATCCACAAGTTGTTTCAGGCCTGCAAAAAAATATTGATTGATGTTATGCAGTTTACCCATATGTACAACATATATTTTTTGCTGAATTTTTCAATATGGCGGAAAATCTTCAAAAATGTAAAATAACAATTTTTTTACAATTTTTCGTCCTTAAAACGGTCGTTTTTGGTTGAAAACTGGTTTTCTTACCATTGTAAAGGCCATCAACCTAAATTTGAACCAAATTCGTTCATTTTTTCTACTTTTTCCAATTTTCTTTAAAAATGTCCAAATAACATCACTTTGAGGACCCACAACACCCTCTTAGATGACCTGAGGGCCTAAAATCCATTATGAGCATGTTTCAAATCGATATTTGTCACAACGCAATTTCAGCAAAATCAAGAATTTTTTGTTTTTCCAACTTTTTTTATGTACCTACTCGTACTTACTCGTATACTTGGGTATCATAGGAAAAATTTTCGGTCAAAAATAAATGCGTGAGAATGACCAAAAAAATGTTTAAATTCTTGATTTTGTTGAAATTTTGCAATACATATTATATGACAAATAAGTTCGTAGTGCTCACGAGAATTTACCCCCGCCCCTCCCTCTTCTGAGAAACTAAACCAGAATTTGGATTACTTCTATACAAAAAAAAAATTACTTGGAAGATAAAAGATATCCTTGAGAATGAAAGATGGAAAAGAAATAGGAGAAGGGGAGGGGGAAGACAAAATTAATGAACCAAACACTCGATCTTCTCGTACATACAAAACGAGATGAAATCGAAATGAAAATTTTCTATTTTTTCTCCACCTTCGTTCGAAAATTTTGAGAACTCTTGGATGCATTTTTCTCTTATCAGTCGACTCTGCCCAACTAAATAGCCAACTACTGAGTATTAACTAAGTATTTACGTTTCAATAATTTTAATAAACTTTATCATAACTTGCCGTGTGTATTTCGGTTATTGAAAAATTCTGCTTATCGGTTCTTTCCTGGAATTATGTACCCAATAACTGTTCTAAATATAGCTATATGCAATATGAACTGAAATTTTATCGGGCCTCTTGAAGTTTCGACACTTCGACGGTGCAAGTGTCGAACAATTGATCTTTGTAGGTAGCCAAGTTCTATGTACTTCAGATTTATTTATAATTTGTCGCGCGATTTACGAATGGCACGAATTGAATTATTTTGTAATTACTCGTAAAATTCATAATTTTCTATCCCCACTTGACTTATCAATAAAATTCTCAACGTAAGTATTTACGTTTTTGAACTGGAGGTGTGTTTATGTTTTTTTTGGAGGAGGGGGCAAAATTTTCCGGTGTTTTGTCAAAATGTCAGTTAGATTTTGAGAAATATTTTCTGTTAAAAGAGCGTAGCCAGGTTTATAGGGGTGATTTGGCCCTGAGCACCGAATTTTAAATTATCCGGTGGAAGTTAGTCTTTATAGTCTAAAACCCCCGTAACAAAATTTTTAACTCGATATCTTAACTCTAACCCCTTCTGGAGGGTTAAATGTGCATTTTTGTTAAAAATTTCCATTTTTGGCAGTTTTCAACCGAATTTTTTCAAACTT
>FIZU01055098.1:0-33220 GCA_900064475.1 Pseudococcus longispinus
CCTTAAATGGGTCATTTCTGGTCGAAAATTTTTTTTCTTGAAATATATCATTAATGACACCAAAATACACCATCAACCAACATTTTAACCAAATTCGTTCATTTTTTCCCTTTTTCCCTATTTTCTTTTGAAATAGCCGAATCGAATGACACCATTTTGGGAACCCACAACCTCTTCAAGATGGCTTAGAGACCTAAAAATCATATCTGAGCTTGTTTTAAGTCGGTATCTCTCATATACTGCAATTTTAGCAAAATCGAGAAAATTTGATTTTTTTCGGTCATTTTCAAGAATTGAGTATTTTGGAGTTCAGAAAAATTTTACATGAAAAATTTGAAAAAAATCAAAGTTTCTCGGTTTTCCTGAAATTGCAGTATATGAGAGGTATCGACTTGAAACAAGCCCAGACATAATTTTTAGACCCCTAGGTCGTCTTGAACAGGTTGTGGGTTCCCAAAATGGCATCATTTGGGTATTTTTGGGAAAAAAGGGGAAAATGAACGAATGTGGTCCAAATGCTGGTTGATGATGTATTTTTGTGTCATTAATGATACATTTCAAGAAAAAATATTTTCGACCAGAAATGACTCATTTAAGGGGGAAAAATGGACGAAAAAATCGTTTTTTTGCATTTTTGAAGATGACTCACCACGATATCTAGTTCTACAAAAAAAACGAGGTTGTAAATCTAGACTGAGTACACAATATATATTTTTTTCAGAATTGCACCTCCAAAAGGGGTTACCAAAATGGCCCTTGGAAAGCTTAGAATAACCATTTAACCTTGAAAAAGTGCTCGAAATTTTTTTGAAAAAATTCTAAAAGTCACCCTTGATACTATCTACCATCCTTTGCAAATTTGAAAAAATTCGGTTGAAAACTGCCAAAAATAGAAATTTTTGACTAAAATCCACATTCAACACCCTAAAAGGGGTTAGGGTTGAGATATCGAGCTGAAAATTTTGTCACGGGGGTTTTAGACCATAAGGACCAACTTCCACTGGATAATTTTAAATTCGGTGCTCGACAAGGCCAGATCGCCCTTATAAACCCGGCTACGCTCTTTCATCGTAAGTTTATTGATTCAAACAATGTAAGGTACATACGCGAATTTTAAAAAAAGTCTAGAATGAGATGAAAAAAGAAAGAAGAAAAAATTAGCGTTAGAAAATAAAGTGAATGAAGTCTAAAATTACTCCAGAATATCCTCATTGGCCTGCTGCCATCAGACTTGTCTGTCTGGGTACATTAAATAACTATATAGGAAGCTACTTAAAAAGATATATTTATGTACGTAATGTTCGTCGCCAAATAAACCCAATTAGCCTTAATGTTACATTTAACGTGGATAAGAAATGAATTTCGGTTGCTTTTTTTCATCTAGGCTTACATTCATTACGATGACATAATGATTAAAATAATGGAAGATGACCAATTCTTTATTATTATTAAAAGGGGATAAGGGAGAAGAAGGAAAAAGCACAGAGGAATATTTTTTCTAAATGTATTCGGTTGTTAGGAGGTAATTTATTAAAATTAATAAACTCGGGACACAAATTTTGCCTAATTTGACGGTCACAAGGCGCAGCGCGGTGGATGCTGAGACAATTTGATGGAGAATTTTTTTTACGTGTGCGTAAAGCTAAGTGTTGCGTTGGTTTAAGAAGTACTTTTATAATTATATTGTTAGACGAATTTATGATACCCATTTAAAATAAAGTGCTTGGAAGAAGTTCGCGATTGCATTTTAGACATTTTTCAAATATTTCTCGACTAGTGAAAAAGCTAGTTGGAAGATTACGCTCGAGTATTTAACAACGAGCGAATTGAATGATGAGTCATGCGATAAATTCGAGTAATTGAGTGTGTTATAAAACACATAGCATTATCAAGTGTATTATGTTGTATGATATAGATGGCGGAAATAATTCAATTTGTTGGTTTATTTCGTCGAATCTGAATTTCATTATTTTTCGGGTCTGGTTAGAAATAGTTTTGTTCGTGGATGTTAATTTTTTTGGAAGTATGAGGTTAATCCGGAAATTTAATGAAAATTTTGAAATTTACATTGGGTGACTTTTTCTAAAATCCCCAAAAAAATGAAATGCTGAGTTCCGATCCATAAAAGTCTGTTTTCGTGGCTGAAATTTTGCAAAATATTTCAAAAAGTTCTCAGAATGTGGTCGAAATTATGAAAAATTATGTTGAGTTGATAATACGTCAAAATTGTGAAAAATGTTGAAAAAATGGCTTAAAAGTTTGAAGGGAGAAACATTTTTTCAAATTTGAACAAACATTGTCGAAACTCACGTAAAAACTGAAAAAAAATTATAAAATTATGTAAAATAATAAATATGTCGAAAAAATTTTTCAAAGTTGAAAATTAGCACAGTTTTAGTAAGGGTTGTGAAACGTAACGAAACAAAATAACGAAAAAAATTGAGAAAAACGAAACGAAAAACAAAAAAATGAAATGTAAGAATACGAAACACGAAACGAAGCGTTAAAATTCTGAAAATAACGAAACAAAATGACCAGAAAAATTTGTTTTTTTCTTCTTTTTTTTTACAAATTTAAAATGGAAATCGAAAAAATAAAAAAAATTTACAATTTGCATTTGCAGTTGTACCAACAATTTTCAAATATTTAACTATTTTGCATGCTTATTTGTTGACTTTTTATCAAATTTCCTTCAACAAAAAAAATTTTAATCCGATGAGAGAAATGAATTCGACGGAAAATTGAATTCTGGATAAAATTTCCATAATTTTGACTACCTATATCAGTATGATGGAAAAAACGGAACGAAACATCAAAATCGTTTAATGTAACGAAAAATGGACAATAACGAAACGAAACACTGAGTCGAAAAAAGTAACGAAACGAAAACGAAAAAAATCGACAGACCACAAAATGAAATAACAAAAAACAGTTTCGTTTCACAATCCCTATTTTATTCAAATTTTTGTTGAGAAAACGTCCTAAAAGTTGTCAAATTATCATGAAAATTGGTCAAAATATAAGAAAAACCGTCGAATTTTTATGAAAATTGTCGAAAAATGTAACATCAAAGAAATTGTTTGCAAAATAAACAAAATATCTTAAAAATTCTAAGTTTTACTTTTTCAAACGTCTTTTAACGTTATTTTTGATGTTTTATGTCAGTTTTACAACAATTTAAACGATTTTTGCAACATTTTTACAATTTGTACCTCATCTAAGGTCAATTTCTAGAAAATTCCGCGACTTTTTACGAAAATTTCACAATATTTCAAAAGTGTTGAAGTTATTTTAAAAATTTCTTTAGATATTTTGAATAATTTTTATGAAATTTTTACGTAACAAATTTAATTATATATTTAACAATATTTAGTGAAATATTCGTAATTTTTTTTTTGAAAAATTTTATTACTTAGAAATTATTTAAAATGCTTAAAAAAAAATGTTGAAAATACACGCCAAAAATCAAGGATGAGTTATTGACAAATATCTTAAATTTTGCAATAAAAAACACGAAAGCGATTGAGAGCAGAAATTTCGTTATTTTTTGAAACATTTCAATAGTTATGGTGAAGTGAAGACACCCCCTTCCCCACACAACACCTCTAAATACATCTTTGTCTCTCCAAATTGCGTTGATTTATGTCTCTCTTTGTCGTCATTTTGACTATGTCAAGTTCAACTTCTTTTGAAAGTTCTTTGATTAATAAATTACCCCTTTACTGAAAAAATTTTTAAGTCAGGGTGTTTAACAGGTCATGGAAGTCATGGATTATGCAAAAAAATGGCAAAGTCATAGAAAAGTCTTGGATTTTACTATTGAAGTCATCGATTTTTTTCAATTAGTTATTTTGAAGAAATTTCCGGTTTTGAATGCCTTTTTATGCAAAAATTTTCATTCTTACTTCGCTCGGGCTCAATAATATTTTACTTTTTCAAGAGCCTAATAATGTTTTTTTTTATAACTTCTCATTCTTTTTTGCCACCCCTCCTACCTCGAATGCTTGATAAATTCAACTTATTCCATTATTTTAATTTTTCTCTTAGATTTGAAAATTTCTGACCTCGATGCCTGATGACACATTTACTCATACACGTCAAAAAATGTTTTAGAAAATTGAAAAAAAATTGAGGAAATGTCAACAAATTTTTAAAAAATGTCAAAAAATATTTTAAAAATTACAAACTTTGGATTTTTTTTGTCCAAAATTTGAAAATTTTTGGACTTCGATGGTTAGTGATATATCTACATGTCAAATTCGATCCATTAGAAAAGACTGCTGAACTATCACAAGGGTTTTCAATCAAAAATCGTTGTATGTATGAAGATTGAGGGGGGGGAGTGGGTCAGCCCGTAAATTTGAGAAACATCTTCCTAGCATAGTCATGGATTTCCAAAAGTAAATGCGGTTGGATACCCTGCGAGTGAAAAATGGAAAATGCCCCAATTATCCAATTTCAGCAAAATTTATTTTTTTCATTGAATACATTTTGACATGGGTCTTATGAGTTATGACTAGGGGTCAATCAAAAAATTTGTCCATTTTTTGGTCCCTTTTTCCTGTCCATAAATTCCGTCACGAAATTCCTTGATGATAACTTTCAGTCATTTTGTCAGACTTTTTTGAATTTGGAAAATTTTTTTCAAACTCAATATCTTCTTTTTTTTGGATATTTTTTCCCTTCAAAATGTTTAACAAAGTGATTTTCTCATCGATGTATGTCAAAATTAGAAGAAAATAGCATCTCAAAATTTTGATAATTTTTTTTAGATAATATTCTTAATTTGATGCACCCCACTAACTCATGCTGGTATTTCAGTTTGAACCCTTTGAGTAATTTTTTGAGCTGTTTGTCATCTTTCTAAAAGAATTCGTAACAAGTTCAAAGGATACGAGTAAACATTCTGGATGACTTAAAGCATCTTTTAGAAATTTTTGTCCTTGACCACTGGAATAAAGAAATAATGAAAAAGGCGATTTAGGTAATTTATAGTTCTCAAACATCTTCTGTTTTCAAAATTACGAAATATAATTTGTGAATTTGAATTTTTAGTGAATTTCATTTCCCACGTAATTCGTTTAATTTTGATTAATCACACCTAATTTATAAGGTAGAAAAGAGAGACCGGAGGACAGAGGGGGGATGAACGCACGTAGGTAGGTTAGGTTGGTAGCTAGTTTTGAAAATGTCTCGACTGGAGTATACGCGGCAGTCTCGAATATACATCATTAAGAAAGTACGCCTTAATTAGAGGACCCAAAGAATGTAAATTTTTTCAGTGTGTAAACACAAGTTTCCGATTGCTTTTTAGAATCAAATAACTAAATACGAAAAGCTACCGTAATTAAAATGAAGACTGAGTAGTTTCGCTAATTAGAGACAAACACTATACAATAGTTCAAGTTGCAATCAGGCTTTCTCTTTCTCTTCGTTTCTACCTCGTCTCCGTCCCGTCTCTTTGTACCAACTTACGTGGTAATGAAGAAACCAAAGAACGAAGAGGGGGTGTGGGGCAGGACCTTCAAAAGAATTTAAGGTTAGATGAAGGGCTCTCTCGTCTCCCTTCGCGTATGCATCAGCTTCGCGGCCGCCGCCACCAGTCCGATCGCCCTCGTTTTCAGAATTAATTAGACGGTAGCGAATATAAAATGTGCGCTAATGATAGAACACATGGGACACGTGTAAGCTGCCACGCCGAGATGAGGAAGAGTCACTCTATCATTACCAGGATGTACTAATACAGAACATCGTAACACACGTACGCTCCAACACAGCGTCAAGTTATCTAATTAAATTTCGTACGACATACATAATCCGCCCTTCTAACATATGTCGCTTTATGACACTCGTACATTAACCGGCAACGAAACGAAAAGAATTATTACGGTGTTTCCAATTCGGATGCGGTATAATTCTTCTAGTCCTTTTTCTCGAGTATTAATTAATGATTCTTTTATTACGGGTTTTTCTTATCCTCGAAGTCGTTTGTTCGATGGTGCGAAATTTTTTCCTCCAAAATCTCGTTTCGTCACTTTTCTCTCGATAAGGATTATCCTTGTGGTGGAAAAAAAATCGAGATTTTAGTACCTATTTGTAAAAAAAACCACCCTCCACAACCCTTTTGACGCGAGTAGGAATTAAAAGATTAAATACCTGTTTTCCTTCTTTTTAATTCGATCGGTTTGGTTGCGAAGGATAACGCAGAACACCACGACCTAAATGTATCTTTAATCAAGTTCCACTCGTGTTTTTTTAAAATAATCTAATTGATTGGATATGTTTTACTATAGGTTACTTTAGATATGTTTTTTGAGAATAGGTTTAACTCGGCTAATTTGTTGTTGTTCTTATCAGTTTGTAATACATGATTCTGGTTTTACTTGTTACAGAATATTCTGTACCGGCGGACCGTGCGCCTCTTGTAATGAACAAATCCCACCTAACGAGATGGTCTATAAAGCAGCTGTATCGTCAGTACCTAATTCACCAGCTAACAATGCCTTTATTCGCGCGTTTCACATGCGATGTTTTACCTGTTGTAAATGCGGCCTGAAATTATCGGCCGGTGATCGATATTGCTTTATAGGAGGTAATCTGTATTGCGAACAAGATTGGAATAAATTCCTAAAGGGATCAGCGATGCCAGCCGGACAGCAACAAACAACTGGTACTACTATTAGGAAAGGAAAAGTTGGCAGGCCTCGTAGGAGTAGAGACTAAAGATATCGCAAGTAAGTACATGTGAATTTTGATTGTTTTTTAAATTGTGGAATTTTTTAAAGAGTGGTGGTTGTTTTCGTCATAAGAAAGTACCTACACCTTGAAGGAATGTCATTTAATGTTGACATTAGGCAAAACCCTTTGCAAGATGGATAAGTGATTTTGTCCAAGTCCAAGTTTATAGAGGCTACGATTCTTTCCATTGTTCAAATGGGTGTAGCTCCTTCAATTTTGTTGTTAGTCAAATGTGCTCAAAAATAAAGAAAGTAGAAAAAACTCAGAGGTATATCTTGGAAAAACTATTGCCCTACTCCACTGTGAGAACACTTCAAAGTAAAAAAGATATTTTCAAGAACAGGTATTCTGAGTATATCTATGCTGCATAAATACTGTATAGTATCCAACGTTGAGTCATTTTGAGAATTCCTAACAATGTTCCAAGGGAAGAGATGTCTCGCAATGCGAGATGGTATCTTGTGCCACTAGCAAACAATAGGCATGGAGAGCAAAAAATGGCACGGATAGTCCCCACAACTATGAACAAAATCCCTTTGAAATTAACTAGGCTCTGCAATAAACAAAAATTGAAAGAATTTTTCTCAACTGGCTAAAAAATGGTGCAATGGGCGCAGTAGGCCGCCTTCCGCTGGGTCGACGATGTTCTAGGTATTGTTTATATTAAAATCATGCATTTCTGTTAAATGTCAAGTATGAGTACTGGCCGATAACTTCGATTGACCAGACCCACAAAAGGTAAAAGTTGAATAAATAAATAAATGAAAATTTCTATTGAAAATACAGGGTGGTTCAGTTATAAAGTTGATGATCTTGAAAATGAAAAAAAAAAAAAAATACTCTGGCTTCAAAAATCTCAAAAACCAAGCCCCCTAAAAAACTAAAAAATCTTAGGAGAAGAAGATTTTTGAGTTCTGTAATTTTCATCCCGTGCATATTTTTTGTAGCACCCTTAGGTTGACCAGAAAATCTATTTTCTGGCCACACCATGGCTGCTACAAAAATTATGCGAAGGATGAAAATTGTACAGCTTGAAATTTTCTTTCCCCTAAGAGCTATTAGGTTTTTTTTTCCTAGAGGGCTTAAATTTCGAAATGTATGCAATCAAAGTTTTCATTTTTGAAATTATCAATTTTGTACATTTCCCATAAACATGGAGTTTCCAGCCAAACTAAGGGTGCAGCAAAAAAATTAAAGGGATGAAAATTGTAGGGCTTGAAATTCTTTCTCCTGAAAGCTGTTAGTTGTGTTTTAAGAGGCTCAGTTTTTGAGATTTTTGCAGTCAAAGTGCTTTTTATTTTTTTATTTTTTTATTTTCAAAACGTTCGGCCTTATGAATGGGCCACTTTGTATGTTTTATAAATTTTGTTTAACTCGAAAATTGATGCTGTTTTGAAGCCTACAAATTTTGAAATCGTTCTAGCTCCGAGAAACATGAATTTAACTCATTTTGTAGAGCTCAAAAAGTGGGTTACGACGTTCTGAAAAAAAGAAAACATCATTATTAGTGTATAACGTTGTCCCTTCAAATTTTGGAAGTTGAAAAACATGCATATGCTTGTGTAGTTTGGGTAGCAGCATCTCCAGTTTGAAGGCAGTGCACTACCACTGAAACACCATGTACGAGTATAATTGGAGAGATCGCCACTATGGGAGATCATGAGATGGCCTTTTTTTCTCTTTCCTTTTTCTGAAATTGAAACGTGATTGAATACCTCCAAGGTTCCTGTAAAGGAAGCCTAATATTTCAAAGACAAAAAATAAAATATTCATACTACTGAAAGAAACGAAATTCAGTGAAAATTCTTGAAAATATTGTGAAAATAGTTCAAATTTGGTTGAAACATTGAAATTTTCCAGAAAAATTGTAAAAAAATTTTGTGAAACTGATCAAAAAATCATAAAAATTGTTGAAAATCTTGAAAAAATTATTGCAGTTGTCATAAAAATTGGTAAAAATATGGTAAAAGTAGTCAAAAAATCATGAAATAATATCAAAAATTGTAAAAACTGTCGAAATTTTCATGAAAACCATTAAAAATAGTATAAAATGGCCAAGAAAAATCAAGAAAACTGTCAAAAATCCCGTGAAAATTATAAAATTATTCCAAAATATGTTCTGAAAGTCGAAATGCCATAAAAAAGTTACACTATTCCCCCATTTTGATAAAAATCAGTCAAAATAACAGAAAAGAGCTTCAAGCTTGAAAATTTTATCCGATTCAGGGTTCGAATATTCTAAAGATTATAAAAATTGACAAAATTGCCTATCTATAAACGGCGTAACTGAATTCTTCAACTTTTTCAAAATATTATGAATATAATTCAAAATACTCGTAATTTTTTAAACAATTTCAAGGATAGTCCAATGACTTTCCTAAATAATTTTACAAGATATTTCTACAGGGTTTCGATATTTCAGACCTTGATTAAAAATTTGAATGAAATTTCCTAAAATTGAACTTTTCCGTTTTTTTGGAGTCTAAAAATTTCTATTAAAACGAAAACATCGTTCAATGAATTTTTTGGGAGCAAAAAAGTCGTTATGTATCTTCTTAGTGTCTCGTGAAAATGACAAAAAATCGTAATTTTCGCAATTAAAAAAAAACCTCGCATCTTTTTTCGTTACTCAACGAACGAGAATAAAATTTAATCAGACAATAACCTCTCGTATTTTTATCAATTTTTCGTTTTTTTTTTAGTTTCGTCGGTACTTTATCTTAAATTTGGCGCACTTAGGTCGCTTCCCTCGTCATTTAAATTTCTGTACAATCCGCACTAATACTAGAAAAACAACGAAAACCTTTTAACAAACATTTCCATCAGAAAATAAAATTACATGACTGCGAACCTCATTCGGAATCATTCGAGTAGGTGAAAAATGATGAACGGTTTCGCGAGTAAATATTCAGTCGATAACCGCCGTTGATTAAATGTTTATTTTAAGAGTAAACAGCGGGGAAATGATGGCCCCCTAAGGGAGGCCGCAAATTATATTTTCGGGGCGAATGGCTGCCGTATATGTCGAACGTCACACATTCTTTGTCATTCTCGTAAATGTAAACACTTTTTAAACATGTCGCTCGAAAATAACTCTATTACAACGGTTCGTGCTCTCTTCGCCGCCCCTCCAGCCCCTCACATCGTCTCGCCAACCGATGTAAATAATTTACCTTGCGCGATTATTTAATTACTGCATTATTTGGACAATTTTTAATGGATTTTAATCTCGCGCTGCGTTTCAAGAACAACGGCATTTTTTTGGGGAAAAAAATTATCGACGTGGTCGTCAATTTTGTGGAATATGCGCGAACGAAATTTGCGCCATTTTTGTTTTTTTTGGAATACATAAAATTCGCATCGAGATAGCGACTCGTTTAATTAGAGTTTTTAGCCTTTTAAATCATTTATTACTTACCCTTTCACGGCAGATTGTTAATTAAAGACATAAATTATAATGTCGATGCGATGTAATCCTGATTTGCAGCCCTATATAGGTATACCTACGTAGACCTATAGGCTTTCGGTATCTTTTTTCCAATATATAGATACAATATATGTAATTAAATTGCTTCATTTATATCGATAATGTTTGGTATTAATATACCTACCATGGTTATTCTATTGCCCTTTTTTCCCCTCTCTCGTTTACTTCAATAGCTTTACTGGTGCATTGTGTGAGCCGAGCGTGTGTGTGAAATTTCTGTTCAAACTGTTAGTCCTATCTCGCCTCTCTGTTGTCATTTTGTCTCTAGTCAAAAACGCTGTATAAAGGATACTCAAGGGAAATATGTTACGGTGATTTTCCCTTTACTTTTCGTCTTGCAAATTTATTGAATTTTTCGTATTCTTATCGGCAATCCTATCGGGCTGATGCGAACCTACTATAAAAACCTGTTATTGGATACATTTTCGAGGGGTAATGAAATTGTAAATTTCGTTTCCACATGTGGAGAAGTTGGAACGGTAATTCTTTTTGACCAAGTAATTAAAATGTTGGAAATATTCGAGGGATAAAATATTATTTCTGAATTGTGCTGTAGTATTTTGAAAATAGAGGATTTTTATGAATAATCTGCGATAAGCTGATAGGATCTTTTTGGTACGTTTTTCATAACTTCATAATTTTAATATTACTTTTTGACGTAGGTAATTTATGAACTTTGTCGTTTTTTTCGTTAGGCCAATTTCCTGATTGTTTTCGTTCTGATATTTCACTCATCAGCATTTCTGAAATTTGACTGGGGATTGAATGTACAAAAATTTGTAGATTGAGCTCAGCTCGAATGCGAGGACGAAGAGAAGGGATTTTCCAGTGAAAGAGGTAGAATCACTGAAAATGCTTACGACAGCTACTGAAAATTTTCAACTCTGCTCAGAACAAAAAAAATAGAGGAACTGCTGAGAAAAAATAGCAATTTTACATAAAATCGTAAAAAATATTCAATACTTTGTTAAAACAAGTGAATAATTGAGCTCGAGCAAAGCGAGGGCGAAAATTTTTGTAGAAAATCGTACGCACCTCCTCCCCTTAGTTTTGGTCCTGCTCCTCATGAAAGATTTTCATGAGCAAATATTTCACATTTTTTCCTCAATCAAATAATGTATAAATCGAAAAGTCCGAAAAGAAAATTAAAATTCAGAATTTTTTTAATTTTTACAATTTTTTGGAATTTAATTGTACTCGTATTTCATTCAGGGGACTGGAACTTGATGGAAATTATTCTTTCACAATATCAAACAATTTGATGGAAAAAGTGGGAAATACCAAAGAAAATTTTTCATCGAGATTAATCCAAGATTTAGGCCACCATTAATAAAATTATAGAAACAATATTTTTTACATACGAGTAGTAACTTGTATTAGCCTAGGATATGCTTCGCGATGACCAAGGCTCCAAAAATGGACACGAAATTCTATCTCGCTGACTTTTAGACATTTTGTCAGACTTTTTTGGACTTATGCTGACTTTTGGACATTTTGTCAGACAAACACTTTGGACTTTTTGAACTTCCGGAAAACTTCAGAGATCACGCTGACTTTCTGATATTTTGTCAGGCTATTTTATACTTTTTGGATTTGAAAAATTTTTCAGATTTTCAACGATTTTTTGTAATTGAAAAATTTCGAAAATTCTGACTTTTTTGATTTTGAAAAATTTTATGAAGTGGTTCGTTGAGTTTTGAACTTGGAAAAATTTAGATTGTTTCGAAATTTTACTTTTAAAGATAATAATTTTCAGATTTCCACTGGCTTTTTGAACTTGAAAATTTTTCTGAGATAATGCTGACTTTGGGACATTTTGTCAGAGAAATAATTTAAACTTTTTGAACTTTCTCTTCAAAACCTTCAAAATCTTACATTCTTCAAAATCTCTTCCAAATCTTCAAAATTTTACATTCTTCACTATCTCTTCTAAATTTTTAATCTCTTCAAAATCTTCAATATCTTACATTCTTCACTATTTCTTCAAAAAATTTCTCTTCAAAAGCTCTTCAAAATTTTCAATCTTTCGATGTCTTCAAAATTTAGATGGATACCGAATTGTAAAAATACGTGGCTGTTGATATCTTACGCGATTATATAAAATACCGGATCTCTTCAAAATCTTTTCAAAATTTATCTTCTCCAAAATTTTAAAAATCTCTTCAAGATCTCTTCAAAACTTCTTCAAACTTTATTTGTTCAGAATCTTTTCAAAATCCCTTCAAAAAATTTTTCAAAATTCTCAATCACATCAGAATTTCTCTTCAAGATCTTTTCAAAATCTCTTCAAAATCTCTTCATGATCCCTTCAAAAAAATTTAAAATTTCTCAATCTCATCAGAATTTCTTTTCAAGATCTTTTTAAAATCTCTTCAGAATCTCTTCAATTTTGTCCAATTTTCCTTTCTTTAAATTACGTCACGAAATTCCTTGACGATGACTTTCAGACATT
This sequence comes from Pseudococcus longispinus, assembly GCA_900064475.1. NCBI lineage: Eukaryota > Metazoa > Arthropoda > Insecta > Hemiptera > Pseudococcidae > Pseudococcus > Pseudococcus longispinus. The sequence continues at coordinate 12,678 of FIZU01055098.1, forward strand.
TTGTCAGACAAATAATCCAGACGTTTTGAATTGAGAAAATTTTAAAATCTGGGTATTTTCCCCATATTTTGTCAGGCAGCTATTTACCTAAGACCGACTTTTAGACATTTTGTCGTTCTTTTTTGAATTTGGGAAAATTTTTCAGAATTCAAATGACTTTTTGGACTTGATAAATTCAACGAGCAAAAGCATATCCTATGTTTTATAGTTTCATGAGTAGTGTGGAAATGGCAGGGACTTTTTTATCATGCCCTCGATCTTTTTCTGTTTTGTTTTTTGGTTTTTTCTCGGGTTTTTACAACGAAAAATTTGAAGCAATCTCTTACCTATGTATTTTTTTCTCAACGTAATATTTTTTGCATAACGTTCCATTAAAAAATGGTTTTTACGAGTATGAAAAAATTCTGGCGTTCTAAAACAAAACTCAATATCTTTAAAAATTAGTAATTTTCGATAATGTGACGAATTATATACAAGTCCCTCAGCTTGTTGAATATGAATTTTTATCAAATGACGTGAGAGTTGACTATTTTTAAAAAACTTTTTTCACAAAAATTAATTTTTAGCTAGAAATGAAAACTAAGGTATTTTAGTAGGTAGTAGGTACATCAATCGTACCTATATAATTAATATAATTGGGCGTTTTTCAGGTTGGCGTGTTCTTTGAAAATCTATGAATAATACATTTTTTTGCCCTCCATTTTTTTGGCCATAATATAGTTTGAGAAACCCTGTTTATGGTTAACTATTATTTCAGTTAGCTACTATTGTCATGTAAAAAGTGACTAAAAAGTAGCTCATTTGTCACATCAATTTAGCTATTTAGGTAACCTTTAAGTATAATTTTATCGCAAAGGCTGTTTTTTTTTTGTCGTATAATATCATCGCGAACTCGAGTGAGAGGGACTCTGCCTAACGAATGAAAAGAAACACATAAAACAAGTGCAACGTAATTCAGTTGCACTTTTTTTTCTCCGTAGATATTTTCATACTGTCGAGTGAATTTTCGAAATTCGTCCAATGAACGTATATGTTCTCGTACCTATGCGTTATGCGAGCGAGGAATCCTGCAGATGAAAATTTTCAAAAAAAAAAAAAGTGAAACATTCAACCTAATTAAGCGTTCAACAAAGTGGTCGTTTCAGTCTTTTTAATTAATTTCGGTTAAAACGATGCGCTTTGTTAATTAGTAAACGGACGCGAAAAGATACGTCTGATTATTTCAATGATAATTAAAAGTTTTTTCTCTTACGCTGTCCGTTTCTCCCTTGTTCTTGATTTCGTTTCTCTTTTTCTAGGTGGGTATTTTTTCTCTCTCAATTTAAAGAAAGGTGCTTTAATTTTCGAGTGTAATTTTTTTTTCCAGTCGGGAAATATGCGCGGGCTGCGTCAGTGTGGCGACAGCGGTTAATGGCAGAATGCCGCAAAAACACTCGAAAATATTTCGAGATTTAACTAATTACTGGGCGAAAGAATGGAAAAAAGGAGCTATATTTTTTAATTAAGAGCCGGAGGAGTAAAAGCGGATGACTAAAAAAAGCAAAGTGAGACGGATGAAGAGCATTTTTAAGGAGAGGGAAACATTTGTCGTAAATCATACTCGTATGAAAAAAAAAAAACAAAAAATCGAAATTCCAACTCAACTTTGTCATTAACTGAAAAGTGCAAAATTAGATATAAAATGAAAAAGTTGCTGAAAGCTTCTCATTGTCTCGCCAGTGAAGTAGAAGAGTTAAACTATTAGTATTGTTAATTCCGCATTGTCCGCTGTATATAGTTTCACCCTTTGGTGGAGTGAAGAAGGGGATGGTTTTCAATGTGAACATTGGATAGATATGGGCGGAGGGGGAGAATGGATGGAGATGTATTCGAACTAGTGCCCAATATGCCGATGATCCAATTTCGATTCTTGTTTCAAGGTTATAAAGCCTCTTTTCGAGCTTTGTAAACATCGAGTGGGGGTTCAAATTCGAAAAAAATATTCATTCGGGCGCCTAAATGAAAAACCATACTTAGGTAACGCGAAGGAAAAAAAACAAATGAAGAAAAAATTGAAAAACTTATACCACCGCCGCTAAAAGAGTAATAGCAAGAGCGAGACGAGGGAAAAAAATCCGCGTGGAATGAGGTAAAATTATCGCGTTGTGTAGGAAGCGTGAGAGGAGAGGTTCACTTACAGTTATAAGGGACGATATATTGTATCGAAAGTTGAAAAGAGGAGTGTGCGGAAAAAACTTTCATTCGACTAATTCAACCTCCTTTGCGCTAAGTGATTACTAGAAAAGCTCTAAGTGTAAAAGTTTGTGCCGTTTTCCAATTCGTCCAAGTCGAATTCGAAACTTTGGCGACCATTCATCCCTCTCTCGCGCGCATTATATATATCCCCGACCTATTATACGTTTTACCATTAGAAATGATTACTCTGAATGCTGGCGTTTTGTTTTAACAGGCGACACCTTCTGTAAAAGCTGTAAAGCTTATTGCATCAGCATCAACAACACTATACTATCAGCGTAAGCGTTGGCTATAATTATTACTTCTTCGGTTAAAAGGTTGTAATTGCTAAGAGTGGTATTTTAGTTGGCGTGACGGCGAAAGAACTTGAATTTTTACCCATTGTTCTATCTCTGTCTGCGTTTCTCCTTTTACCCCCTCGATTCTACTTTTTTTTTGCAATTTGTTCGCGTGTGTTTGTGGGTGTTCGCGAATTGCTCGGTGTATTGATGATCCGTTTTAAATCGGTATTGAACTTGAAAATGGTGTTGGGGGGTTTATTGGCGATATTTTTCGATAATGAGGTTCATAAATGGCGATGAACAGTTTGGAGTGGAAAGTTTTTTTAAAAAGGGAGTTGGATAATATCTAGATTTTGATTCCCTAATTTTTTTTCTTCAAAGGTAGCATAAGAGGTGTCTAAGAACCCTAAATTCCAAAGGTGAGAAATTTGAAAAAATCACTGAAATAGGATATATATGTTTTTGCGATGACCAAACCTGGGAAAAAGGTAACAAAAGTCCTTGATGATGACTTTTAGGCATTTTTCGGGCATTAGACTGAAATTTTTTCAGATTTTGAACTACTTTTTGAACATAGAAAATTTTAGAAATCATGCTGACTTTTATACATTTTGTCACACTTTAGAGTTTTATAACTTTTTAAAATTTCAGAAATTCTGACTTTTTGGACTTTGAAGAATTTATAGATTGTTTCAAAATTTGGCTTTTAGACATTTTATGAGACATAATAACATTGTCTGACATTTTGAACTCGAATAGATTGTGTCAAGATTTGATTTTTAGACATTTTTCCGTCACAAAATTCAACCCTGACTTTTAGGACTTGAAAAAATTGGATTATTTCAACATTTGACTTTTAGATACCTATTTTATCAGACATGATAATATTTTATTTGACTTGATATTAATAGTGAAAGCGTATCATATGTTTTATACTTTCATACATACTACGAAAACAGAACCCACGAGGTCCAGGGGGGCTTGTCTCCTTGCGTTAAGTTTTCAATCGTCAAATAGACCTCATTTTCGAACTCTGCGTACCCAAAAACCTTGAAAACGATATATATGACGCAATTTTATCATTTTTCAACTTCCACCCCCTCTTCATCCGCCACTCCCTCAAATAATATTAGGTACAATTTTTTCAATGATCAAATTGAACAATTCTGTCATATTATAACGCGTCTAAAAAGTGAAGTCGTCAATTTGAAGAGTTATATGATGTGCACTTATCAAATTTCTAAATTAGGGGGTAGTAGGGTACTAATGGAGGGGGCAGAGGGAGCTGAAATCCAAAAAGTGATAAAATATCGTCATGTATATCGATTTCATGGTTTTTGGGAGCGCTGATTCCAAATCTGGTATTTATTTTTGGCTTGGATGAAAATTCCAAGCTATAAATAGAAAAAAGTTGGAAATTGCATATCTGTTCCATTGGCTATTAATGCCTCGTACGACATTTGGAAAAATGAGACTTTTGCAGTGATTTCTAGGTTGTCTTGGTCTATCTCTACAATATACTTCACTTTCATACGTGATTCGACCTTGATTTGAGGTCTTGGGGAGTGTCTATGAAAGCCAGTTTAAATAATCAATGAGGGACCATTGAGGGAAAACAACTACCAAAAGTTGATATGAAACATTGGATTGCCTGATATTCAAATAGATCTAACCTCTATGGATGTTGAATGAGCTGGTTCATTTACTATACTATCATGTCATTTGGCTCGGATATCTTTATGAATCGAGCTGATTTTCGCTTACTACGTTAAAGAAAACGTAAAAAATACGATACCTTGGTATATGAAATTATAAATGAAGAAATTCAAACGAATTGATTATTTAATTCAGCCGGGTATTACGATTATCATTCGGTTTGATTGGCAATAGTTGGTTGGTTGGTTTCGCGCCAGAATTTTTGCACTCATACAGGCACCCGCATCTTATATTTGAACTGAATCCGTTCGTTAGTGCTGAAACAATTTCCATATTCCGGTGATAATACGTCGTCGTCGTCGCATTTTACCACCATAATAAAGCCTCCGCTGGTATGTCCAGGTCCAGAGCTATTGCGACATAAATTTCAATTTACTATAAACAATCCCGACGGGATACAAATTCAATGGCGACTTTAATTCAAACGATTAATTATTTTCACTTAATTAAGCGTTCACGCGAATTCATTATTACATATAAAATCAATTTCCAACGTTTTCTATAAAAGCGCAGCAAAAAAAAATGCAGTAATACGAAGAAAATCCCTTTTTCGCACATGTCCGAATAGTATAATAAGAAAGAGCCAATACTAGATATACAAATGTATACCATGTACTAGGGTAAGCTCTTTCAAATGACGTACAACGCTAAAAAAGTAATACATAATGAATAAATAAACAGATTTAATCCTTCTCTAAAATAGATTTAAAGTTAACTTTGAGCGTGTGCTGGTTTGGAGTGCCTTTTCAAAGGAAGTTGGTTTAAAATTTAAACAATACGTTTCTTGGGAGTCGTTAAAAGCTTTATTCGGCCGATTACAACGTAAGAATTAAACTGAAAACGTAATAATAAATGAAAGCGGAGATTCGATTTGTAAATCAAATTGTCAAAATAATTTAATTGAAATTTGAACTAACTTCAATTTAAACACGTTTCTTTCTTCGCTATGAATCGCGATGCGATTGTTTCACAATACGACATCTGATTCCCGAGCACTCGTACATTCAAATGCCATGTTTGCAATCGCGTACTTATAGATTTTTAATTTCAATAATAGCGAAAATTCGAGTGAAATGGGGAATGGGTTTTTCTATTGTAACCGAAGCATTGGCAAGGAGATTATAATTGATCTGATTGATTCGGGTACGTACAGTGGCGTATTCACGATAAAATCGTGGTAGGGGTTCGACTTTTGGTTTAGATGGTGGTACTTTTGAAACATAATTTTTAGTTTTTACTTATAACATAAAAACTTGATCAACAGGGGATAATTTGGTAGAAGATTTGTTCATTTTAAAGTTTCAAAGTTTCATAGGGAAATCATCTCTTTCTCTCAAGTGTGATATGGATTATGGAAACCGAAAAAATCTTGATTTCTTTCACCGTCGCTATTTGGTTTAATTTTATCAGGACCATTTTCATTTCCATCACACTCCTATTTCAAATTCAAAAATAAATTTAGTTATTCAACTAAAAATAGAATTTTCGAGGATGTATTATTACAGATTCAAGCCTTTATACTCACAGAATTAGCGCTGGACTCAAATTAATTTATGGACTTGAAAAAATTTCAAGAAAAATCAAATCAGACATTTTGTCAGACAGCTTTTTACCTAACGCTAACTTTTTAGAAATTTTGTCAGACTTTTTGGAATTCGGAAAATTTGTTAGATTCCTACTGACTTTTTGTGCGTGGAATTGGATTTCGAAAATTTTTCACAAAAATCCCATCACGAAATTCACTTACAAAAATTCGATACGGTGACTTTTAGATATTTTGACTGACTCTTCAAAATTTATCTCTTCAAAATCTCTTTAAAATTCTCAATTTCTTCAAAATCTATTCAAAATTCATTTTTCAATATCCCTTTAGGATCTCTTCAAAAGTCATCTTTTCAAAATCTCTTTAGGATCTCTTCAAAATTTATTTCTTCAATATCTCTTAAAAATTCTCAATCTCTTCAAAACTTATCTCTTCAAGATCTTTTCTAGAGTTATCTCTTCAAAATCCCTTTAGGATCCCTTCAAAATCTCTTGAAAATTTTCAATCTATTCAAAATTTATTTCTTCAAGATCCCTTCAAGATCTTTTCAAAACTTATCGCTTCAAAATCCCTTTAGGATCCCTTCAAAATCTCTTGAAAATTTTCAATTTATTCAAAATTTATTTCTTCAAAGATCTTTTGAAACTCTCTTCAAAATCTTTTCAAAATCTCTTCAAAGTTTCTTTAAAATCTCAAGGTTTCTTCAAAATATCTTAAATTTTGTCCATTTTTCGTGTCTATAAATTCTGGCACGAAATTCCTTGACGATGACTTTTAGACATTTTGTCAGACAAATAATTTGGACTTTTGGAATTGAGAAAATTTTGAAAATCAATGTATTTTTTCCATATTTGGTCAGACAGACTTCTTAGATTTGGAAAATTTCAGATATTACGCTGACTTTCACACATTTTGTCAGACTTTTTTGGACTTGGAAAATTTTAAGAAAGTTCAAACCAGACATTTTGTCAGACAGCTTTTTAACCAAGGCTGACTTTTAAACATTCTGTCGAGCTTTCTTGAATTTGGAAAGGTTTTCAGATTTTTACTGACTTTTTGTACTTACTTGGAATTGGATTTCAAAAATTTTTCAAAAAAATTCCATTACGAAATTCACTTACGAAAATCCATTACGATGACGACTTTTAGATATTTTGTCTGACTTTTTTGAATCCGGACCCCCAGCCCCCTTGAATACGCCACTGGGTACATAAAATATCATTGATAGTACATTGACACAAGAACTCTTTCTCGTTGAAATCGAAGAAGGGTTGAACGGTGGATGTGGATTTTCAACCTTTTCGAGTATTTTGTGTACGAAAATCAATATGGAAAAAAGTACTTACATACCTACGTATATATTTCCAGGATTATTGTATAGTATTTGATACATTATGGCGTGAATTCGTTATATAGAAAATACCTGCGGTAATATGAAAGAGGCAGTGGGAATAGCTTTATATAGAGCTAAAAAAAAATGAAGAATTCTATCGAAGCTATACAGTTACAACCAATCATTACCTAAATGTTTTCAACATCTAACCATTACTTTATTTTAACCTTTTTTTTTCACCAAATCTCCGAATGTATATACCTGCATGTAACAAAACTCGTTCCCAAATTGATCGGTTTTAAACATTGTGGGAAAAAACAGATCCGTCAAGTGCACGCCCGTGGAAAATAATAAGCGCAGCGACGAGGACGACTATGACTATGGAGAGAGGCGCGAGAGAGAAAGAGCTTATACACCGAAGCTGGAAAAACTGTTACACACTTTTGCATTTTTGGCGAATGCAAACCACCCTTTATATACTTACCGTTTATCCGTTTTGGAAAATCGTAAAACGGCCGCTACGATGCATGATTAAACTATGGCAGCCCACTGATCGGACATACGGACAGACGAGCAGACTAATTAACTGTTGTTATTAGAACCCTGTCACTCTTCTCGTATTCGCCCATCGGGCCCGACGCAGGAGGGACATTTTCCGCTCATCTCTTTCTCTCCGCGTCTCTCCAAAACCTACATCAGAACTTAATTAACGTACTCTGTTTCCCTTCTTTCCGAAAATTTCCTACGCCGGAGCTGATGTGCGGTTACATTAACTTTAGACGCATTAAAACCCTCTTTACTTAAAAGCTACCGTTTGCCGACTGCCATGCCATACCGTCCTCTCTATCCTCATCGCCATTTCTACACGCTCCGCGGCCTCCATCGCACCTTGTCCGACATTCGGTCTCCTTCTCTTCTTTCCTGCCAGCGAGGGCACAACTCGTAGGTACTTTTCGTATACAGAAGCACGCGAATATGCCGATTTTCACCATTACGCGCGAATATTTCGCACCCATTTACTAGCGATTTTCCACTCCTCGTCCGTGGCATGGCGTGGCACCTCTACCTATCTATAGGTAGATTCGGCATTGGACCAGAAGCGAAGGAGGCAGAGGCGATGGCGAGATAACGAAGTTCAGACGTGCGGAGGTGTACACGGTTAACTTCGTTAAGGCATCAATAAAAGCTTTATTTAATAGTAATCAACGTTAACTTTGAACTTTGAAATTTTATACTCCCTCGCTCGCCTTTATTAGTACACCGATTCAACATTAACCCGCCGGAGAGGGTCGTTTTTCACCATTCACCTCATAATTTTTCTTTATACCGTCGCACCCCTCTCTCCCCCTTCAAAGCATCCTGCCACGATGTAGCACCTCTTGTGTATATCTACAAATACTCGCGTACTCGTAGGTATACGTACTTGGCATTTTAGCGTAGTATTTGTCGCCAAGGCGCTTATTTTTCTTCTTCTTTCATGGTGCGACGCGATGTCTTTTCATCGATTCCGCGAGTCGCGTGGTATTCTTCATTTTCCTTCGTTCGTCGGGTGTAAGTATACTTTTTCTTGAAATTTGTAAGAAAACAGCTAAGTGGTATTATCCTTCTTTCTTCTTTTTTTTTTAGTATTCCATCTTGGCTGAAAGAATCCGTGTTACTTAAGCGCAGATTTCGCTAATGGGGAGGAATAAAGTAGATTAACCTTGTTCGGGCAATATATTTATAGCTGTAGGGCGAAAATAATTATGATTGACTTTGTAGATACCTAATAGGCCTACGTGTGTTGTTGATGAATCGTTGATGACCGTAAATGAAAGACGTAACTAGGTTCAAAGTCGTGGGGGAAGGGGAGGGGGCACAATTTGTTGATTTTTGTTACGTGAAAATATGTAATTTTGTTTCATTGCTGTAAGAAGGGGCAAGTGCGATGGCGAATTTAACCTATTTTTGTGTGAATGAGCCTCACTCATCGTGATTATTGATTTATTACTGAAGAAATTTCATGGCTTTTTTCGTTCGTGGCTCTTTTGTATGACCTTTGAGCAAAGAAGAGGCAACATTTTGGAAAAAGAAAATTTTCAGACAAAAATGTACATTTTTTAGCATAAAATGTATGACAATAATTTAAAAAAAGACATATCCTATGCTAAGGGGCCCTCCTCATCATTTTTATTTCCATACTACCCATGAAAATATGACACATCATCATCATAATAATAAAACTACAAAACAAAAATGTTCCACCAATTTTCATTCAGCCCCTATTAGAGCTAGGAAGCTGATTTTTTTTCAAATGAAAGATATCGACGATAGCGAAGGGCCAATTTTGATTTTTGGGACCCCAAATTTAGAGAGAAGGTGCAAAAATTGAGATATCAAAATTTGGGGAAATTAGTTTTTTCCAAATTCTATTTCAAATATAAATCCAAATTTTGAACCTTTTTGGTCCCATAGGATCGGAGTTATGTCCCTAAAACCAAAATTTTGGAATTTTTTTACCCTCCTCCCCCAAAAAATTGGAATAAACCCATTTTAATCACAACATCTTTTGTCTTAGGATACCTTCACTACCTAAGAAAAATCTGAACCAGTTTGCTTTCATAGGGGGGGGGGGGAGGGGTATTTAATAAAAACCAAAATATGCTATATAGAGTTCCGATAATCCGATTTTAAATTTGAAAAAACGTGCAATTGTATTTAGACAACAGAAAGTTCGTTTAAAATTTTCAAAAAAAATTCCCCACAAAGGCGAGTTGAATTTTTAAATTTCCAAGTTCAAAAGTTAACTGACACTTGATAATATTTTTCAGAATAGAGGAAGTCAGAATTTCTGAAATTTTCCAAGTCCAAAAAAGTCTGACAACCTTTTTAGACTTAGAAAATTTTAGATTGTAAAATTAGTTCAAACATTGCAAAAATTTTTGATATTTTCATAATAATTTGAAGTATGATTGAATCGGTCAAAAAATTATGAAAATTGTTAAAAATGTTGTTGAGATGGTCAAAAATTTCATAAAAATCAACGAAAATACGAGTATTGTAAAAATTATTTCAAAAAGCATGAAAATTGTTGAAAATCGCTTTAAAATTGAGAACATTTTCACCAAAAAAATTTAAAATAAAAAAAAATTGAAAAAAATCATGAAAACTCTTCGAAAAGTTCTTATAATTGTTGAAGTCTTGACAAAAATTGGTAAAAAATGTTGTAAAAATGGCCAACGAATCATGAAATCCTTTGAAAATCGTGTAAAATTGTCTAGAATTTTTCATGTTTTTTTTTTACCATTTTTGCTTCAATTTTACCAATTTTTGTGAAAATTTGTAACATTTTTCAACGACTTTTTGGGATATTTTCACAATTTTTGGACGATTTTTGATAGGTACTTTTTATGATTTATTTGACCTTTTAAACAAAATTTTTGCGAATTTTTATGAAAATTGAAGAAAATTTAACCAATTTTTTATGGTTTTCACGACCTGTTGACCATTTTTACAACACTTTGAATGATTTTTATGTAAATCTTAATAATTTGAAGGACGTTTTCGACGATTTTAATGATTTTTTTGAAAGTTTTTACAATATTTTCATTAATTTTTTGTGAAATTTTAGGCAATTTCAACAACATTTTTGACGATTTTCATGATCGTTTGTTCGTTTTCAACGTGCTTTTGATGATTTTCATGAAAATTTTACAATTTTTGCCATTAATTCGTATTTTTTGACTTTTACAATATTTTTTATAATACCAATTTTTATGACAAATTCAATAATTTTCCCAGTACTTTTACAACAATTTAAATAATTTTCCCTGAATTTTGTTTGTGTTGCATATGTGGAACTTGATTATTATAATTCATAGCTATTCATAAGAAAAGGGCTGATCTTGTTCAAGCTTTTTGGAATACGTGGGAGGGGAGGGGAGGGGGAGGGAGGGAGGGAGGGTCAAAAAGTTGATAAATATTCAAAAACAACAAAATGTAATCATGTTGTTGATGGTATTTTTTGAAAATGTTTACAACATTTGTGATAAATTCGTGATTTTTGATTATTTTCATGATATTTTTACCAATTTTGATATCGAATTCAATCATTTTTGCAAGATTGCAATTTTCATAAATTTTTGACTATTTTTAAGTCATTCAAGGGAGAAATTGAAGAGAAAAGATGTGATTTTATGTAAACTTTGGGTAGATATTCATTATTTTGTCGAAAGAAAAAGTTTATTGAGCCCAAACGAAGCGAGAACCAACATTTTTGTAAAAAGGGTATCTAAGAAGCTAAAATTTTATCATTTTTTCCAACACTTCATTCTCAAGAGGGTCTAAGCGATTCAATTCAAATTTTTCATAATTTTTGAATAGTAAAATATATGAAAAATTGTATTTTTTTCCAGTTGAAGGTTGAAACGAAGTGTTGTTGGTTGCAAGATTTTTCGAGAAAATTTAATTCACTTTCTTTTGTTCAAAAGTCACTATGAAGGGCTAATCTAGGTATAAATTAATTCTTTCATGCTCGAAATTTTGCTGGGGTAGGCTAATCCTTCAACGTTGTGTTTGAAAAAGGTTAGAGTGTTGGGTGGGTAGTATATAGAGAAAAATTTCCATTGCTTCACCTATTTCCATATGGATAATTGGATGTACACCTCTGATGGAAGCTATCACTATTTATTTCGCTAATCATACCAAAGTACCCTCTCCCTTATTCATTTTAAACTTAAATACGTACTTCGCTGATATATTCGATAAATGATAATGACAAAAATACGTCTTCATAATATAATACCGTATGATTCGAATGAACTGATAAAACGAAAGCATAAAAAAAGGTATAAGCTCAGATATTACATGAAAGAAAAAAGATAATCTGCGGTGGAAGAAAAAAAAAGAAGAGAAATACAAAAAGTGTTTTCTTATTCGACGCTTTTCACCCTTTGACAAATCATCTGTTGCTTCGACAATGTAAACACCGGCAAGTTGTTCAACAAACTTAGAATGTTGACAAAATGGGTAGCGATTTGGCAACATTATAAAGATTTTAAGACAATGGTCAGCATCATTCTGTATCAGAGCAAAAAAAAAGTCACGTCGTCGATGGCGTTAGGAAAATATCGATAATTTCAAATATACAGGTAGTGTTTTAATAATAATGAATGGAAAACAGACTCCGGGTATAAGTACACGATGCATAAGCGCATGTAACGGAATTACGGTTTGATTGTCATCCGAATAATGATAGTAATAATGGTGATAGATCGAGGGCGAGGGGGTTGGTGGAAGTAGGAAAAAAACCGCTCTCAACTTGATCAACAGACCGTATCGCTTTTCCAGAAATCAAGCCGGTTTGTTCTGAAACGTGAAAATATAGATAAAGAGTAATCTAGTATTAGGTGGATTCTCGCATCGCGACGATTAATTCCACTAACGTTCGTCCATTAGCGTTGAATTATTTCCGAAACGATATATACCTAAAATTTGTATTAAAAAGCTCGTTTAAGCGGTACACCGAGTACGCGTTGGCTCGACTTAGCTGTAAAGTTCACATGTTTGTACTCTTTGCGAATTAAACAACAACAACGGCGAAAGGGATCCGTTCGATGACGATTTTGGTTTCAGCTTGGCTCGCCGGGGCCAGCGACGATGGTGGCGACTGGCGCAGGGCGGGCTAAAATGTGCGTTTTTCGTACTCGGACGCGACGCGACGTTTACTCGTGCTGCTAAGAAGTAGATCTTATTCGTACGCGTTACTGCTCCTATTCCGACACTCCGCCATCACGATAAGATGGACCAATTTAATTTTCTTAATACAATTGTCAAAAAGCCGCTGGAAAAGAAATCCCATAAATTGTTTTCGGCGAAATGAGATAAAGCGATTTGCTGTTTATTTGAATTGAAGCCAAAAATACATCTATCCTCGTATTTGTATGTGTAACCGTTTGTAACGATTGGTGTCATCTAGATACTATTTCTTACTCTGTTTTTATACCCTATTAACTAAATTCTGATAAGATTCACGACGCAGCGAATGGCGCCTCTAAGGGCAACGTTCGATTTAATTTTCAAATTGAAAAAAAAACAACAACAAAAACAAAAAGTCGCTTGATTCGATTTCGCGTATTTCGCAGCGTCTGTATTAGGTTTTTTTTTTTGATAATTAAGTAAATGTAGCTTTTTAATTCGTTGCGCGAATATTCCAGCTTTCGCTTATACAAGTTCACACTAATTATGGTAATGGATGAGGATGCTAGGTATTTTTTTTCCACTAACGTCAAAGCTTTGGTTTAATTACTTTTTTCCCATATACTCTCACATTTCAATGAATTTCCTGAATGTTATTCGATTTTTTCCAACGTGCTGCTGGTTTAGCGTTTCAGCTAAAGCATTCCAATTTGTTGGATGTCGTAGACAGGGGGTTGTTGAAAAGGTAAATTCCAAAGTGTCGTGTTTTTATAGGAATGGAAGGGGGTGACGATGAAATGATCGGAATTGATGATTTTTAGAAATGAAATCGTTCATTATTGGAACGTAAAATTAATGTTATTACTTATTAGACTAATCGCTAAAAAGAGTGACGTGTTTCATCGAACTGGAAATTTTTTTAGAATCCCTATAAAAATTGAAAGCAATTTTTTAGCTGTGATGAACTTGGATGTATTAATGAACTTGAAATAGCTGTGATATGCTTCATTTAAATAATTGAAATTTTTAGCCGGTATGCCATTAATTATTTTGAGGCCGCACATTTTTTGAAGATCCGCCCCTTTTTCCTTGGAACTCCCATATTTCTGTTCCTAACGCCGATTTTGAAAAAATGTTTATACAAAAATTGTAGATTGGGATACTGGGAATAATTTTGGTTATTACTAAAATTTCGATTAGAAGCCTCATTCCGCTCAAATTTTGCATAATACGTATGAAAATCATCCTTGAACTTGAATTATATTGCTCGCAGCTATCTCGATGCAATTTTGGCTTGCAGTATACAGCCAAGAGGGGAAAAATAAGTTCTATAAACAGTCGATTCAATTGTTATTTGGCCAAGCAATTTGATAAAACAATGAACAGGTTTGTCATTTTTTCAAAGCTCCCTTTTTTTCGAGGCCTCATCCCCTTATCTAAAAAATCTCTGTTCCTAAGACCCCAATCGAAAAAATTTTCAAACGAAAGTTGTAGATTGAGATACTACAAATAATTTCGGTCATTACAAAAATTTCGATTGAACCTCTCTTTTCCCTCCAATTTTGCCTAATACGTATGATAAGTATTATGCGTAATTGGAGGAGAAGGAGGAGTCCAATCAAAATTTTTGTAATAACCAAAATTAGTCTATGGATCTCGACCTATAACTTTTATTTGAAATTTTTTTCAAAATCAGCCTTAAAAATTGTGATAGGGGATTTGTAAGAAAATGGGGCCTGCAGTGTCGATAAAGGGAAGCCTTTAAAAAGTGACATACGAGCTCACTGTTTTCTTTATATACTTCAGATTTAATTTCTTACTCAGAGTAATACTCCCACTAACAAAAAAATTATAAGGAATTGAATAATTCAAGTTTAAGAATAAAGGTTGAGACTTTCTGTTCAGACCCAACTCGATGCACTACATTCTCCATCTGCTGCTATCTATTGTTTGGAATCTTAAACTTCCATATTTGCAGTAAAGAATCTTTGGGCTTGTTATTACTGTATCGTTTCTAAGATATCACTGACGTCAAGTCTCGGGAGCATCTCCTCACTTGGTAAGGGCTTGTTGTTCTCTAGTCTAAAACCTGTTTCGCTCACCCCTCTCATCTTTACCATGGTGGGAGTTCTTGTCCTTGAAGTTTCTACTTTTCTGGTCATTACGTTTTTGGTGCTTGACGAGCGCAGACGTAATATTTAAATTGGGTTTACCTGCAAGGTTGGGGTTGCTTGTGATCTGAAATTTTAAGCGGATTGCTGTTTGGTTTAGACGCCAGAAGAGGGTTTTTTGGATGTTAATGGGTTCGTTACAGCAAAATTGACATGAAGATTTTAGCCAGGTCTTTTAGGAAGAGGTGGTTGTGGATTAATTTAGTATTACCGATTTTAAGTGTATAGTTACGGTTATTCCTCTTGTTCAATTTGGTTAGGATAATGTGTTTCCCGGGTTATTTTTTATGTTGAAGAAGTGGTTTGTGATATCGTCAGGAAAGAGCGAGGGGATTCAAATTTTCTAAAATGTAAATTATTTTTGCGTAATAATTATACCTATCACATACCTAGGTATGCTATGAATTCAGGAACGAACTGAAAATCATTGTGCCCCTATATAGAATATTTTTCCAGGACTAAGTAGCATCTGAAAGTCATTTTCTCCTTTTCTTACATATTTTTATTTTTTCAAAAGAGCATAAAAATATTAGGTAGGTATAGGTATGTAATTCTTGTTTTTCCACTTCGAGATAGAACAGCTAACCGTTAAAAATGCAAAAATTAATTTTAAAAAAATTTCAATTTAAATGAAAATGAAATATGCAATTAGGGAGTGGGAAACAACCATTTCAAAGGCCCTGCTTCATGAATGCTTCGACTATCGACTCATATATGTACCAGTACCTACCTACCTATCAGTAAATCTATGAACTGTAACATTTTGTTAACTTTTTTTTCTCCTGCGTAATGGATTCACTAATACAAAAAGTTTTAGTGATGTAGAAAAAAAGCATGATCCGACTACAATTAGTTTTAAAAGAGCAGATACATTTTTTTCCAGTTTGGCATCCTACAAATTTTATACAGACCCTACTTAATATTTCAAAAAATAATCGATTTCTCTAAAAGTAGGTCTACCCTTCTTCTTCTTCTGTAACCCTTCTCCGTTATTCTACGGTCTTATTTGAACATACGTTGAAAATTAAATTTTTTTACATTTAAAAAATGAAAATTTTCTCCATCCAGCTCACTTTCTCATTTTCCATTTAATCTCTCAATTTCTTCGGCAGGAAAAAAAATTAAAGAAACGATAACGAAATTCGGTTAATTTACGAAATTAGTCACAATTTTGAATATTTTCTCGAGTGTTAAATTTAGGTACTTTTAAAAACAATATGAGAGCGCGAGAGTAGTGCGTAGGTAAAAACTAATACAATTTTTATCACAGGGTAAAAGGGAACTTTGGGTCTCCATTAGCGTGATTAGGAAGCGGTGTAAAATGTCAGACGGGGTGAATACAGGTGGACCGTACGAAGAATGGAAGAAGGTTGAGCGATTTTCTGCACACCAGTTTTGACATGGAGCAGACTTTACCGCACTTTTCGTACTCCCCCTTTGGTAGCGCGTCGAGCTTTAGACCTCCTTTCCCTATCGTGTATAACGCCGCTTACTTTAAAAGCTAATGAATGTATACGTGAAGCGAAACACATTTTAAGATATACGTTTTCAATCCATTTGGATTTTTCTTATTTATGCGGGAATCCATTAGCGAGAATAAGGTAATTTCATCTTTGCTCCTTTTCTAATTCTTTTTCGTTTCGTTTTAACGCGTACTTACTCGTCGTATTTCTGTTTCTGTCTGTTTTAAACGCGTTCTCCTTTTTAAGTTATTAATATATAGCGAATGAAAAAAATGCATAAAGTTTAGGCCCCGGTTTTAATGATTGCTTGATTTTTACATTATAATGCCTACTAAATGCGGATAAATTATTCGATATTGTTAAAAGGTACATTTTAGGTATCTATCATGAATGATATTAATACAAAACGATGGAGTTACGATATGTACAAGTATATCTAGGTATCTATGTTTTTTCATTTGTTTTTTTGGACTTTTTCAAATTAATTTTCTTGTTGTACCTTTACTTATTAGATATTTTCCAAAACTTTTCTATAGGTAACGTAACTTATTCAACTATTTAGAATACCTATATGTTTTTTGTAAACGATTGTAAATTCGCCTGACGCCTGGGGAGTCTCCCCTCACTATGGTTAGGGTTTGTTCTTCTCTAGTCTTAAACTAGTTTCGCTCGCCCTTCTCGTCTCTACTATAGTGGGAGTTCTTGTCCTTGAAGTTTCTACTTTTTTGGTCATTACGTTTTTAGTGCTTGGCGAGCGAAGACGTACTGGAAGTAGTAAATATGAATTTAATGTCAAATTGAAATTTGCAGGCTTTATAGTTCGTGGGTTAATCTACGTCAATTAATTGCATTTTTCACTTGGATTTCTGATTTTGCTCAGAATTTTTTTATGGGCTTCTCTTAACCCAAAAGTAGGAAAACAATCGTTGTTTTGACTCTAACCCCCAGGGAAACTTTGAGGGTGAGGGCTTTGTTTTATTTTCGACTTCTGAAATTTTTTGTTATACCTATTACCCAACTTTGATGAAGCATATATCAAGATTGGTAATAGGTAGCGAAAATTGGTAAATGGGGTTTCAAAAAGCATTGAAAGTAGACTCAAAATCACACCTAAAAGTTTCAAAAATTGAAAGTTAAACTTTTTTGAGAAAAGTTCCAACTTTCAAGAAAACACTAAATTCCAGGCCTACAGTTTAAAAATTTGAAAAAATTCCTGTGCGGAGATATTTTCATATTACGTTCAAAGAATGATTTTTTGTTGTGGATTCACAAAACCTCTGGGGGTGCTGAGTCCCAAAATTTTGATCCAAATTCAAAAAATTCCAAAAAGGCATGTAACATATCGTTTGTTACATTTTTGATAGCGCTGAGTTCAAAAATTGCCTTATTTTTTTGATACGACATTTTCCAAGCCCCCTACGAACCCTCAAATTTTGAAAAAAGTGGAAAAATCAAAAAAGTTGTGTGATATATCGTTTGGTACGTTTTTGATAGCGCTGGGTTCGAATATTGCGTTATTTTTTTGATAAAACCCTTCTCAAGCATCCCCCCTCATCCCTCAAATTTTGAAAAAAATCGACGAAACCAAATAAGGTGTGTGGCATATCGTTTGTTATGTTTTCGGTAGCGCTGAGTTCGAATATCAGCTTTCTTTTTTAATTGGATCTTCCTAAAGACTCCTACCAGCTCCTACATCTTGAAATAATTTGGGAAAATCATAAAATGAAATGTTTATAACTCCTCATCCTTCCCATTTCGAAATGCACTTCTCAATTCTATGAAAAAATTGTATTTTTCGATTTAATTACAACTTTCAGTTCTCAGTCAAATCCAATTATTTTGAAAACTGATTGGTAAAGCAGACGAAACATATGTTCGTATTAATATTATGACGAAAACGTGTAACCAACCCTCGATTAATAATTAAATTAATTTATAGAAAAATAAAAACGCATACTAATTATGATTGTGTTATTTCTGTTTCAGGTAGTCTTTCCCTCGTTGAATTTTGAGTGAGACATTTCAATTGTATTTATTCTGTGATTTCGTAACGTATTTTATGTTCTTAGTTCTGTGAATCGTTGCCGTTAACTATTTTGATTCTTGTTATTTTGAAATTGATTATTACACGTTGAATATAGTAATATACGAAAACGCGCAACGTTACTCATATAGACCGTATGCTATTGGTTCGTTGCGTGTTTTATTTTATCTTGCTCTTCCCTGTCACAAGATAACGATACATAGGCCTAGGCTCGCGTATTTGTTCGTAATTAAATCTGAATTTCGTACTAATTTGACAATGTGCGCCTCGTTGTTATACCTACACGTATGTATACCTTGTTGTTGAACGAATCGAGGAGGAATTTTTGCTCCGCTAATTACCGTTTAAATTTCCAATTGCTGTACAATTACTATTATAGGCATTATTTATGAAACGAGGTTACCTTCATAATTCTGGCCAGAATTTGAAATTTTGCGTTAATACAATCAGCAAAATTAATTTTACCAAGGAAATACCGTCTAGCTGTACGATTACAACTTTTTTTAAAAATCTGAAATAAGTGAGAAAATATTTAAGAGATGAAAAAAAATGCATGCGTTAAAGCATTATTGATCACCATTTTGATTCGAATTTCGCAAAAACGCTGTCAAGATTTATTTCGATAAAGGCTATTTTACTTCGAATGCTGCTCAAATGTTACGTATTTTTCGTTTCCTTTATGAATTTTTTTTTCTTTATTTTTATTTCGAGTATTTTTTTTCTCTTCTGTCCTGTGTTTACATAATGTATTGGCGATTATGAATTGTCGATCTGTTGTTCGTATTATTAATGTTAGCTATTTTTAATTTACCTTTAAACATTGCGTGTATATACGATGATGTTGTTTTCTTTCTCTCTCTCTCTCTCTTTTTTTTTAGAATAGAAATGTCTGAAAATAAGTTACCCTTAATTATTCGTCGCTCGTGAGAGTTTTTCTTTTTTACGTGGATAAATTTATTATTTCGAATACCAGATATTCTGAGTTATTGTGCTGTGTTGAGGGTTGATTTTCAGGCATTGATGAGAAAAAAGTTGAATGAACATATTGCCTGGATTCAGAATTGAAGAGGCGAATGGTCTTCTAATAAAATATTGGATTAAAACTTTCATTAAGACATTTTTCAATCATTCGAATGCATAGAACTTTGGAAACTGAACAAAGTTCCTTTGGATAATTTTTGCCTAACTTTGGAATTGAAGGAGCTACACAGTCATGTCAGAGCGAAGAAGTTCAAACAAAAAAAAATTATTATTATGGTTTTTGCCTAACATCAAAATTGAAGGGGCTACAAACTCATGTTGAAGCAAAAAATTACAATAAAAAAATTAATCGTGATTATCCGACTTTTTTCTCGATTATTTGGCCTTTTTCTCACTTATCCGGATACATTTTTGTGACTGTGGCCAGCCTAAATTGTTGAGTCGACCTTTTTGGATTAATGTATTGCTTAATATGAGCAATATGCTGCTAGAGCGTCTGATTTTTGCCCAATTTTCGATAAATTGTTCAATAGATAGAACTCATTTTGAAGAAAAAATTTAAAAAAAAATGAATTGTGAAAATGAATAGTGCTTTAAAATCTGAAAAAATGTTTTCATGACGCCTTTTGCCTAATTTCAAAATTGAAGGGGCTGCAAACTCATTTTGAAGAAAAAAGTTTCAATAAAGAAATCAATCATGAAAATGAATACTTGATACTTTGAAATCTGAAAAAATGTCGTTTTGATGATTTTTTGCCTGGCACCGAAATTGAAGGGGACATGAACTTATGTATTTTGAAAAAAAAAGTTCTAATAAAAAATTAACCGTGAAAATGAATAGTGCTTTAAATACTGAAAAAAATGTAAAATGTGATGAAAATTTTTTATTTCTGATTTTTTTTTACTTCGCCTTCTCCAATGAGAAAATAGACGTTTCTCTAAGTGGGCTAAAATTTGAGCCCCCTCAATTTTTCACTTTTATCACACTTTTGGTTGTTATTGGAACACTGAGAGGGCTTAGAATGAAAAAAAAAATCAAAAAATTTAAAATTTAATCTGATAAATTTTTATTATTTTATTTTTTTTTAAATGGGGGGGGG